>ML777343.1:971069-996930 GCA_009831015.1 Picea engelmannii | reverse complement strand
TTATCCTCTATTGTATACAATCATCTACAATAGTAGTTTAATTTGATAGGTTAAATTGTCCAAAATAAAAACATAACCCATAGGGATAAATATTTGTAAGCATTCATATGTAATGTTCTTAAATCTCAAGTTTACTTCCAGAATAGTGTTTACTTAACTTCATATTTACTTGCAAAAATAGAATAACTAGATGTACATGATGCACTGAACTGGAAATGATTTCTAGCACAATATAATGAAACAAAAATATTTTAACACAGTTATATTTTCTGATACATTTCCACCATTTGATTTTCATTCCAGCCAAAATACTTAGAAGGTTTTTTTCAACAGTTACAGTTAAACTGTGAGGGTCTATCCTACCTTTCATTACATTCCTTTAATAAAACATAATACCTCATTCATATTTAAATAGATGAAATCCTATTAACCAATAATTCAAAATACATTTGAACAAAGACGGAGTAGATAGACATATCTGAACAACTTGTCGAACAACAAATGGAAAAACCAAGTTCCTCCAAACCTTAGAACAAAACAACCAATTCACTTGCCCCATTCACCCCCTAGCCTAACCATGAATACATGAGGGAAAAATTAGAAGTCCTCCTCAGCAATAGTCCTTCATTTGTAGCGATTTCTCCTTGCCTCACACTCAAAAAGTAGTGTTCATAACAACAAGAGATAATTTCCTTTCCTTAGCATACTAGGCAGTGTCCTGCCTCCTCTCATATGTTATATATGCCAAGAGAATTTGTGCCTAGGTATTTTTCCCCTTTGGGAATTTTCACAACATTCCAAATCCCTGATTTTCAGGGGCTTCCAATGGAAAAATTCATGTTTTTCCACTTGTAAAAATCATCCTTGAGGTAGCTCCAACATGTTCCCCACTCATGGAGTCATGGTCAACTGATTTTAACTTGGCTACTCCATTTGTTCATCAAAAATAAATATAAAATATTTTGTTTCATACAACTATCATCGTTAAGTAGTTAGTTGGGTCAAATAAGATCTCTACCCAACAATCATAATGATTAATTACAATTAACTAAATTCAAAATTTGAAATTGCCATAAATGGCAAAAAATTTCCAATTTCAAATTTACCAAAAACGAAAAATAATTTCCTAAGAAATTTCAAACTTAAAAATAATTTATTTTTGGGGATGTTACATCCTTTCCCCTTTCAATAAAATATTGTCCTCATTGTTCATTCCTTTCTTGAAACAGGGTTGGATGAGATTTCTGCAAATTTCCCTCCAACTCCCAAGTGACCTCCTCAGGGCTAAAGTGCTTCCATTGCACTTTTACCTAGGTGACAACTCTGTTTCGAAGTGCTATTTGTCTCTAGTCTAGAATGCGTAGAGGTTTCTCATTGAACTCTCCTTCTGGTTCCACCTGCACCAAGTTCCAATCGATCATATGAGTAGGATCATGAACATAATTCTTTAACAAAGAAACATGAAATACATTATGAATTTTTAGATTGGCAGGAAGTGGAAGTTGGTATGCTACGGGTCCAATTCGAGCTAAGATCTTGAAAGGGACACAAAATCTGGGTGCCAACTTGGCACAGTTCCCTAGCTTTACTCAAATTTTTTGGGCCTTGAATTTTAAATAGGCGTGGTCTCCCGCTTGAAATTCTAGGTGTCTTCTTTTTTGGTCCGCATAAATTTTTTGTCTATCCTGCGACTCTTTTAAGTTCTGTTGTACTTTTCGTACCATGCTTTCCATTTCCCAGAGAATATTTGGTGCTACCATGAGTCATTCAACTGGGTTATCCCAGATAATCGAATTTGTAAACTTTTTGTCATACAACACTTCGAAAGGGATTATCTTAGCCGAAGTTTGGTACCCATTGTTGTATGAAAATTCCACCAAGTGCAAGTAGTCTTCCCACTTTCTTGGTTTTGTTTTTGCATACATGTGGAGCATATATTCTACAATTTGGATTGTTCATTTAGTCTTCCCATCTATTTGTGGATGGTAACTTGCGTTGAAATTCAAGTTAGTATTTAACCCTTCAAAAATTTCTTTCCAAAAAGAAGATGCAAATTTTACGTCTCTATCTGAAATCACCATTTTAGGAATACCATGCAGTCTAAAAATTGATTTCATGAATATTTCAACGATGTTAATGGATTTAAAAGTAGACTTTACAAGAATAAAGTGTGCAGACTTACTAAGTTTATCGATTACCATCATAATTGAATCATTATGTTTCTGAGTTCTAGGCAAAATTGTAATAAATTCCAACGATGTAGTCTCCCATTTCCATTCCATCATAGTTAAAGGTTGCAACAAGTCGGCTGGATGTTGGTGTTTGTCTTTTACCTGCTGACAATAGTGACACTTAGCTAAGTATTTTGTTGTTTCTCCCTTCATATTAGTCCAATAAAATAACTTTCTTAGTGTTTTTATCCTTTTCTGGTATCCTGGATGACCAGAATATGGTTTCTTGTGCACCTCATACAAAACTGTTAAATTTAACTCTGCTGAATTTGGTAAGTATATTCTATTTTAAAATCATAGTAGACCATTTCTGTCCAAACTCAGATATATTTTGTCTAAATATTTTGTAGTGTTATGTAATTATGTCACTGTTTTAGTGTAATTTTCATTGTTATTACCTGCAACCTTTATCCTCTGCTCGAGATCACTTTCTTCCCTGCTAATGTTTATTTCAAATAATCCAAGAACTCTTTTGCTTAAAGCATCAACCACTTTGTTTTCCTTACCCTTGATATGTCTTACCTCAAAGTCAAATTTTCTCAAGAAGTCTATCCATCTTGCTTGCCTTGCATTAAGGTCTAACTAACTAAACAAAAATTCCACACCATTGTTATCTGTCAATAACATAAATTTTATGCCCATTATGTAGTTCCACCACATCTTTAAGGCATGTATTACAGGTGCCAACTCTAATTCATGAGTGACGTAGTTTCGTTCATTTTCCTTTAGTTTTCGAGACCCATAAAAAATAATGTACCCTTATTGAGTTAGAACACCACCTAGTCCTTTACTCACATCTACACAGACGGTGAAGTCTTTGTCTGGATCTGCTACCTTTAAAATGGGTGTGGTTGTTAGCAATTCCTTTAACTTATTAAAATTGTCTTGGCATTTTTGTGACCAGTCAAACTTGGTTCCCGTATTTTGTAATGATGTGATAGGATATGCAGTCTCGGAAAATCCCTCTATAAATCTGGGGTAATATTCGGTGATTCCCATGAATGACCGGATGTCTGCTACGTCCTTAGGAATCAACCATTTCATGATGGCTCTTATTTTCTCAGGGTCGATTGCAATGCCTTCTGTAGATATTACATGTACTAGGTATTGTATTTTATTCTAATAAAAGTCACACTTATAGAATTTAGCATACATTTTGTGCTTCCTTAAAGTGTGGAGAACTATCCTTAAGTGCTCTTCATGTTCTTCTTTTGTTTTAGAATATACTAGAATATCGTCAATAAATACCAACACAAACTTGTCCAAGTACCGACTGAAAATACTGTTCATTAAACACATAAATGTGGTTGGCGCGTTAGTGAGTCCAAAAGGTATAAAAACAAATTTGTAATGTCCATATATCATTCAGAATGTTGTTTTACTTATGTCCTCATATTTTATCCTAACCTAGTGATAACCAGATTGTAAATCTAATTTCGAGAAAATCTTTGCCCCACCTACTTGATCAAATAGATCATTTATCCATACTTGATCAAGGGGTACTTGTTCTTAATAGTCATTTTGTTTAATTGTTCATAATTGATGCATAATCTCAGAGTTATGTCTTTCTTTTTCACAAAGAGGACCGATGCTCCCCATGGTCAAACACTTGGTCTGATATATTCTTTATCCAATAATTCATGCAGTTGAATTTTTAATCCTGTTAACTACGGTAAACACATTCGGTAGGGTTATTAAGATATAGTTTCTAAACAAAATAGTAAGTCGATAGAAAATTCTATCTCCCTCCTTGGGGGTAATTTAGGTATCTCGTCAACAAACACATCTCTGAAATCATGAAAAATGACAAAATCCTCCAAGATGGATTTATTTTCCTTTTCTAATAGGTTTGTTAACTAGAATGGCATAAACCTCACAACTCTTTCTCATGCATTTCTTAAATTTCATTGCAGAAATCTTCCTAACTGAGATTGGTTTTTGTACACGTTGAACTGTCCTAGCAGTGTCATTTTTGTCTTTATACTTGAGTGTTTTTTCGTAACAATCTAACACTGCTTTATGCTTTTCTAACCAATCCATTCTGATAATTACGTCATAAGATCCTAACGGTAATACATTCATATTTGTCTTTATGTTTTGACCACCTAAACTGAACTCATACTTAGAAATAAAATCGACCACTTTTCTTTTTACTCTTGTTTCTAGTTCTACCAGCCAATATTTTATATGTCTTGTATTATTAAGTTTATTTGAATGCACTATACCAAGAGTGATATAACACAACGTAGCTCCAGGATCAATTAAAACAAAAATAGAGTGTTATTAATTTTACCTTCAATTTTCACCATAGAGGACTGGTGGTCAGCTTGTCGGCCATCCACGTCTGCATTGATCCGATGTAAGCTTCTTCCCACATCTCCCAATGTAGACGCTTCTTGTAGGTTGTGAACCGTAGTTCTGGTTGCTGAAGTCAAACATGGAAAGTTCATCCTTAAGCGAGGTTCCCCACATTCCCAACATTTTAGTGGTTCACGGGGGCTGTCCCCAACTCTTTGTTCCCAGATTTACTGGTTTAGCACCTCCTTGGGTGTTTTGATTATTGGAGTGAAATTATTTTATGGGAAAACTCTTTGTTGCATTCCGAAAAGGAGTTGGCTGATATCCCTTCTTCCACTGGTTCATTCGGTCTTTATTCTTGTCTTTCCAAGCCTTGGCAAGTTCTGACCGTTGTTTGTATTGGTCGTAACACATTCGGGCTTTCCTTAAAACTTCACTCAAGGACTTGGGATTATCAAATTCCATTATTTCCTTATAAGACTGCGGTAAACAACTTAGGAACCGTTGGATTTTTACTTTGTCCTCTCGGATATAAGGCATGAACCATAGTAGTTCCAAGAATTTGTTTATCAGATCTTCCATAGCAATTTGACCAAGTCGTAGCTCATAAAATTATTTGTTTTTGTTTCATAGTAACTTTCATATAGGTACTGTTTCTTAAAATATTTCTTAAAATCCGACCATTCCATTTGTTTTTCCTTCAGACCCTTTGCCAACTTCAGGTGTTGCCACCATATGCTGGCCTTCCCTTTCTGATTATAGATGGAAATTCTAACCTTCATATTGTTGGAATAGTTACATATCTGGAAATAATTCTTGATGTCTAATAACCGTGCTTTAGCTTCCTCCATTGTTCTGGATTCCTCGTCAAAGGTAGATGGTTTGATTTTCTTAAACCCACCCTCAAGGTGATCTAACTTATTTTTTTTTCTTCCTGTTTTTGTTTTATCTTCAGCTGAATGTGTACCTTCAGATGAGTTGTCCCCTTTTTCTGCTTCAGAACCAGAATTCTTGGAGGCCCTTTTACTGACCTCTTCTTCCTGGTTATCGTCCTTTGGGATTTTCTTTGTCACTATACTTCGCAGTAGGAATTCATTTATTTCTTGTTTTTCTTGTTGTGCCTTTTTTCAGTTTCTCATTGTCCGCTTTGAAAATTTGCAGCTCAAAAATGATATTTCTCATAGTTTCCAGAACTTCGGTAGGTGGAATTCCATCATTGTTCTGCCTCTGATATTCAGGAGGCCTTTGTTCAGGATTCTTCCTAAGTCTAATTTCTGCTTCATCCCAAGTTGCCATGATTACAACAAAATAAAGTGTTTTTTGTTTGTAACAGTAGTTGTTTTGTTAGTTTTTCATAAACAGAAAAATATATGTTAAGTAAATAATTTGGCCATGCTCAAGGTCCAAGTGTTGTAACCTTTTCTCTAATACCATATGTAATGAACCTCAAATTTACCAATATTTTTTTTCTAAGGAACATTAATCTCCAATTCATTTAACACACTCGTAGTTAAGATAAGGTAGAATTTATCTCCATTGTTAAACTTTGTGAGGTTTTCTTATATTCTAATTATCAATGATGACATTTCTATCCCATCCTAACACACATTAAACAGAGTTCCTATGTGGACAAAACTCCACATTCTAACATTTCCCTTCAGTCCTAAAGTTATTCTAACATTCATATATATATATATATATATATATATATATATATATATATATATATATATATATATTATATTAGGCTTAGGACTATATTATTCTTAGGACTTATGATCCTAAACTGTCCCCTAAGAAATAAGCTTCTATACTTGCGCACAAGGGTAAATCTCATGTGAATTTTGAAATAAAGCTCGTATACCATGCATAACGTAACAGGGTGAGGAGTATACACCTTAGTGAAATGTTGTTGGCTTAACATAAGATATTTAACATTTCTTTGCATGGCCAAAGTCATCGAATGAATCCCCTATAATTAATGGTTGGGTAAGATCTTCCAATCACCATCGACATAAAGGTTTTGGTTAATAAAAATCCAACCTAATAACTCTTTTAACTCTACCTAAGTTGAATGATGTTTCAACTAAATGATAGCTCAACTGAACGATATCTCATTTGAATGATGTACTAACTGAACTGATATCATATAGAGTTAACAGTTTCAAGTTGGTCATGTCACGAACAAACTTCTCTTTACTTCGCATTCCTTTAATGTGAAAGGAAAGGTTCTTGTCATGCATGAGTTAAGCCTCTGAACCGACCATTAATGGAGGCCCTATGCATGCAGAAAATGATGGTTATCACCTGAGCCCTCATCCAATATGGTTGCTCCAACTCTGCCTCATCACATGGCCAGAGCCTCCCTTCGTACCATCAACATTTACTCTGCGTAGTAAGAGCTCTTTAGGGTTAGATGGGTATCTTTCATCATTCTTGTAGTTTCCAAAGAAACTCTGTGTTTTTTTCTCTCAGCAACGGGAAATTAGTATCTTGGATATTTTTATCCAGTGGAAGCAGGTGTCCCTACCCGACCACCCTGGTAAGTTCATGATTCTCCTATAATTTTACAAATTTGGATGGAACACTCGGTTTTCGTTATAGTGGATGAAATATTTTATAATGGAATTCATATTATGATTTTTAGTAATAGTTTTCCTATGGTTGTTTCTCTTCTCATCACCCCTTGGACTACTCTTGCATCTAGGGAGGTAGTATTCACTAGTGTTTGATTCCAAATCCTTTCAGAACCTTCTCGACAACCCTCCTTTGTTCCATCATCTACACTCTCGCACATTCATTTTAGAGGGATTATGTGTTTGCAGTTGCTTAAGGGTTTTTCATTGTCCCTCTATTTGTTTTATGGATTACTCTTACCCTTGTGTATTGTTACCTAGCTTTGAATCCCTATGAGACCATGCGCAACTATTAGTGTGAAAGAAATTTGATAGGGTAGAATCCTATGCTCAGGAAACACGTTATCAAGCATTTTTCCTTCAATGGATTCTAACATGCCACCAGCTAACTCTTATGACTAAAATGTTTTAAAAGGACTTTCTGTATTTCCCATTCAATATGTAATATAAAGTGGGTATCCTGTGTCCCGAACGAGTCATTAAGGAATACCCTGTAGCATACAATATATGAGCCTAATGAAACTCTTGTTTTAAGGTATTCCATATTGTTATTATCGTTCGTTATGGGTAGGAACTACCATTTGAAAATGGGTATTCGACATAGGTATTAACTCTGTGCTAAATCTTTGAGCATTGACTTGTGAATTATATCTTTATAAATTTATGGAATACATTTCGTTCTACACTTATTTGGTGATTTTAATTATTAGACTATTCTTTTGATTTCCTTCTAGTGTATATATTCAAAGAATTGTTTATCGTGACCTAATGATGGGACCCTTGGTTTTTGCGAGGGTACCCATCAGATCAACTTTGGACCACCTCTCCCTTCCATTATGTCGATGAATTCGTCAATTGCGTAAAGGCAAGGGACCTGTACTGTGGCCCCAAGTTAAGTGAAATCCCAAACTTTGTGTGTTTGTCTCTTTTAATCAATTCATCTTGGAAATTAAATTTTGTGTTTCATATAAGAAATTCTATCATTATTGGATAGTTACTAATTGAAATTTCTTGGTCCCCTTACATGGTTGGAGTATCCAAAAGCTTCGATATTCTTGGCATCCTCTGGTACAAAAGTTACTCGGGTTCCTTTACACCATTCTCAGAACTTATCGTTCTAGATTCTAATAATGAAACTCTAGGTTCCAAACTAAATTATCGTGTTGTATATAAAATTATGTCCCAATTCCTATTAATCCAATGAATCCAAATGTTGTAACGATATTCACTATTGGAAGACCATAATGCATACCTTATGTAAGTTTTTATATACAACGTTTATTTTGGATCTTGATTTGGGCTTTATAATGAGTTTAAATAATATTTGAGTCATGGGACTTTTCTTCTTCATACTTGTAATGAAATACAATGATTAATAGCGATTTTAATTCCAAGTTTGTCGATACGCTGGTTATCTATTAAACCTAAATTGTTTTAAAGAAGAAGATATTTTGAACTTATATGCTTCCAGGAAGCGTATCCTCCCGTTTTAGTTGTTCATGTACTATTATGCTTTCAAAAACTTCATTGTGCCATTGGAACTATTGGTTTTACTTTATTTCATTGTTGTATAACTTATACAAAGATTGGAATGAATTGTTATTGTTAATAAGGCTAGGAAATTTTGAATTTATCATAATACATGTATATGAATTAAAGGGTTCCAAAATCTCTGTTTTCAAAATTTGTCGGGTTTTTGCACATCTAGTATTTCATTCCAGAACTTCTTTTGTGTTGAAAACATAATGCTCATTTTTCATTTATTGTTTCCAAAATTTAGTAATCGTCCAAAATCAAGAGATAACCCGTAGGGATAAATATTTGTAAGCATTCATATGTAATTTTCTTAAATCTCAAGTTTACTTCCAGAATAGTGTTTACTTAACTTGATATTTACTTGCAAAAATAGAATAACTAGATGTACATGATGCACTGAACTGGAAATGATTTCTAACACAATATAATGAAACAAAAATCTTTTAACACAATTATGTTTTCTTATACATTTCCACCATTTGATTTTCATTCCAACCAAAATACTTAGAAGGGTTTTCTCAACAATTACAATTAAACCATGAGGGTATATCCTTCCTTTCATTACATTCCTTTAATAAAACAGAATACCTCATTCATATTTAAACAAATGAAATCCTATCAACCAATAATTCCAAATAACATTTGAACAAAGGAGTAGATAGACATATCTAACAAACTTGTCGAACAACAAATGGAACAACCAAGTTCCTCCCAACCTTAGAACAGAAAAACCAATTCACTTGCCCCATTCACCCCCTAGCCTAACCATGAATCCATGAAGGAGAACTCATAACTCCTCCTCAACAATAGTCCTTAAGTTGCAGCAGTTTCTCCTTGCCTCACACTCAGCAAGTAGTGTTCTTAACAACAAGAGATAATTTCATTTCCTTAGCATACTAGGCATCATCCCGCCTCCTCTCATATGCTACATATGCCAAAAGCATTTGTGCCTAGGTATTTTTCCCCTTTGGGAATTTTTACATCTTTACAAATCCCTAATTTTTAGGGGCTTCCAATGGCCAAATTCCTAATTTTCCGCTTGTAACAATCAACCCTAAGGTAGTTCCAACATGTTCCCCACTCATGGAGTCATGGTCAGCTAATTTTAACCTGGCTGCTCCATTTGTTCATCAACAATAAATATAAAATATTTTGTTTCATACAAGTGTCATATTCAAGTAGTTAGTTGGTTCAAACAAGATCTCTACCCAAAATTCATAATCATTAGTTACAATTAACTAAATTTGAAATTCAAAATTTCCATAAATGGAAAAAAATTTCCAATTTTGAATTTACCAAAAACGGAAATAATTTCCTAAGCAATTTCAGACTTAAAATAATTAAATTTTGGGGATGTTACAGTGTAAAACCTCAGGAACATAGCCTGCATGAGAAATTCCATATTTCCATATCACTTCCTTCTCAACAAAAGGGGATTAATAGTAAGAATATGCTTTATACTGCTGAAAGTTCTGGTCCTCATGTCCAAAATATTCAAAGTACCGCAAAACTGTTGTCGAGATGTTGTTGCCATAAGTTGATGACAATGTTATTTTAATACATACAATATTTGAAATGAGTTCTTGAGAGTGATAATATAATCTTCCACAAATCATGCTTTAATGTGGTTTAATGAGAAATCTCCTCAATCCCTTCACTTATTAATGACTATCTTTATCGAAACTGCATGATGATTTATTATAATTAAACCATACTAAATGAATATTTGGAAGAGTGCAAAGGTGGCGAGGAAAAATGAGAGTAGTTAGGATTTGGGAAATTTTGTGAACACGGGAACCTGCGAACCTGTGGTTGCAAATGATAGAAAAATGGCGAAGTGTTGGGAGCGGTCAGTTGGACTTGGATACAAGAGGAATGAAAAACATAGGAGCTAGGTACCCGCGATAAGTCTGATGGTCATCACATAGATCACGGATATCTCGGTGAAAAATGGATATCTTGGAACTTGGAATGTAGTAGCTTGAACCCGCGAACCGATGACTATATGAACAGTTAAGTATATAAAAATATGGTGATCGTTCGGACTCATGATATGGGTGTATGGAAGGAGATGAGGATCCGCGAGTCTGTGAACCCACCATTTTTGGAAAACAACTAAGTATAGTAACTAGAAAGGGTGAATAGAAGGGAGAAAATAAAAGGGGAATTCGGGTAAGTATAGAAGAGGGAAAATAAATTGATAAAAGAAGTTGGGAAAATAGAAAAGGGGAGGGACATTTTGGAAGCATAAATTTATCTCAACAAACTGATTCAACTATGGGATGATAACCTCTTGTGGGTTGTCAAGAATCCATAATGCTTGTTACCAAGTGCTTCCGTCCATTGGGATATGGAGTCAAAGTAAGAATATACAAATTGAAAAATAAAACTATGTACAATGAGAATGAGAAAGTCTTAGGTGAAAAAATGATTCAAATGTTTCAAATTGATAGGAAACATTATTATTTTACCCTTCATGCCTTGAAGCATACAGGAGTTAAAACCCATGATATTTTCAACAATATATGGTCCAAATTCCAATCCGGAGTGATTCAAACTTTGTATGCATCGATGATTTCTCCTTGCATTTGTTCCACAGTAACACCAGTTCTTCCTTCTAGAAATTATTTACAGTTGTGCTCTAATCAAAATATATTTTGACAGTCTGTTACCTATGAGAAGTTTAATTAAGGGCTTTGCTTCGTTCTTCTTCCAATTTTAATGACTAGTCAATCCATTGAGTTCGAGGCTAATTGGAATTTTCACTTATTTCCCATAAACCAATGTATACGGGGACATCCCAGTGTTGTCATTTGGAGTTGTTCTGCTTGCCCACAATGCATCAGTCAACTTCACATGCCAATTTCTTTTATTCTTGTCAATGGTTTTCTTCAGTATCTCAACAAGTGTTTTATTTGTGGATTCAACAAGGCCATTACCTTGTGGATGATAATTTGATGATTTACCCACTATAATTCCATATTATCTATAAAACTCTATAAATTTTGACCCGGTGAAAATTGAACCATTATCTATGATAAATTTATTTGGGAAACCAAATCTTGACAAAATATTATCTTCGAGGAAATTAATTAGTTGTTTAGAATCATATTTCTTTAAGTTCACCACTGCTTCTAGCCATTTCATGAAATAATATATAGCTGTGAGAATGTACATATGTCCCTTGCTATACTTCTGATTAATTGACCAGACAACATCAAGTCCCCATTGGGAGAATGGTGGTTCTACAATTATGGGTTGTAAAGGCATCATGGATCTCTTCATTTTTCCTGAAAATTGTTGGAATGATACACACTTCCTTATTGTGGCATATTAGTCTCTGAAAATTGATGGCCAATAGAATCCATCTATTATTATCTCGTGGACGGTGGCGACAAGTGCAAATTTTCCACCGCATATTCCTTCATGGAATTCTTTCATTAGTTCTTGGGCTTGGTTTTTATCAATGCATATCAGTAGTATACCATCATAATTTATCATGAACAATATATTAGTGATCAATGCATATTGATTTTCCTTCATCTTCAATGTTATTCACTCCTTGGGGTTCATGGTGACAAGAAATTTCCCAGACCTCAAGTAGAATATAATATCTTTGTGTCATTCTGAATCATCCAATGGTTCTCCTACTGAAATTGAAATCATTACATCCACATATTCACTATTCGCAATGAGTTTGCATAAACCTTTTCCTTTAACAAACTTTAAAGGTTGGATCTCGATATCATATTCGTGTATCTTTTTCACCTAGTTATCCCATTTTCCTTCTCTCAATTGTTGATTCAAAAGCATATTCACTGGTGATGAGGGAACATAAGAAATAACATGGGAGTTCAATACAAGTGCCACTTTTACAAGAGCCAAGTCTTTCTTTTCTAGTTCTAAGTACCTAAATTCATAGTCATGTAGGGTTTTTCTCATGAAACTGATTGATAGTTCTTCACCTTTGGTATTCTTCTGAGTAAGAACATATGCCACAACTGTCTCTGTAGAAAATGAATAGATGATGAAATCCCTTTGAAAATATGGACTAATGAGGATTGGAGCCATGGTGATTGCTCCTTTGATATTATTTAAGGCCTCTTGAGTATTCGTTGTCTATTCAAACCTCTTCTCCCTTTTCAACAAAAAATTGACCGGTTTTACAATACTAGCATAGTTAGGAATGAACCTTTGTACAAAAATTATTTTTCCGAAAAATGATTGAACTCCTTTCTTGAATTTTGAGGGGTTGAGCTCATTTATTGATTTTACTCTTTATATATCTATATAAATCCCTTCCTTTCACACAATATGACCTAATATCTTTCCTTGAGTTACAACGAATAAGCATTTCTTTGGATTTAGAGAGACACCATATAATCTACATCTTTCAAAAAAAAATATCAAATGATGGATATGATAAATCCTTTCTTTTTAGTGCACTGTCAAGCCATATTCATATTATACCATAAATTTTCCTATCAACCCACTAAATGCATGATCCTTGGCCCTCTGGAATGTGGTTCCATCATTCTTCAAACCTAAGGCAATTATAGCATATGCATATGTATCCCAAGGTGTTATGAATGTCATATTTTCTCTATATTTATCAGCCACCAAGACTTGGTTATATCCAGAAAAACCATTCAACATGGACATACATGCTGATCCAGTGACTTGCTGGAGAAGAAACTCCATATTCGGTAAAGGAAAGTTATCCTTTATGCTTTCTTTGCTAATATCTGTAAAGTCGAAACACATCCCGATTTCCACGATGTTTTTTTTACAATCATGGCATTTGAAAGCCAGTCAAAATGTCTAATGGGGTAAATTATACCATCCCTTTTTAATTTCTCCAATTCAATCTTGAACATAGGTTTCATTTTAGGATTCATCATCCTTATTTTTTGCTTTACATGATTTTCTTCTTCCCTCAAAGGAATGATGTGCTGAAATATATTTTTATCATAAGCCTTCAAATCGTCATAGGTCCATGAAAAAACATCAATGTATTCTTTAAAAAATACAATATATTGATCAACTTCCTTAGTGGTGAAATCAACTCCCAAGTTGACATATTTTTGGGAGTTGTCAATTCCAATATTGACTTTCCTAGTCTCTTGCATTTTTCGGATTGAAACTTCTTCAAGGATATTCTTAGCATGATCATCTTTAGGGACAACATGCATGTGATTGTATTCATCATAATCATCATTCAACAAAATAAATTTCAGTTGTTCATTATTCTCAAACACTTGTAAATATTCAATGTTGTCGGGTCACAGAAGGTCGAAATGCTCTTTCTACTTGAAAAGATGTTTTGCTTCAGATATCGTCTAGGTTTGACAATGAGGCCTCCAAGGCCAATGAATCTTCCTTATGATTCTTGTCCCCTGGAAAGAAGGAATTGTTGAAGGAACCAAAATATTCCATTAATCCGTTAACTCTTTTGAAGTATAACTCGAGTCTTTCCTTCTTGATTTTGTACTTTCCGGTGACCTGATTAATCACAATCTCGGAGTCTCCAGTCACATTTAGATGTTGTATTTTCATCTCTTGTGAAAGGATAATACTCTGAATCAAGAATTCATATTCTACCTCATTATTAGTACATGAAAACTCCAATCTAATAGCATGTGGATGCACAATATTATCTGGAGTTACCATAACAATTCCAACTCCGCTCCTGAAGTTTGAATAAGCTCCATCGAATGAAATCCTCCAATATCCTTCGAATAGACATCGTTGATTCTCCATGTTTTGAGCTTTCTCTAGGATTTCATTATCTTCCATATCGAAGATAACATAGTTTCCAATCTCGACACCTATGTAATATTCCATTAATTCATTCTTCTTCTTCTTCTTCAAGGAGAAGGGGTTTTTGGGTTCATGAGGGACTTTAATCATTGCTCCTTCATTGCCTGGAGACATCATGCAACTTCCATCATTCATGATATATCCCACAATTATGGAAGTTCAATCTCTTCCCAACACAACTTCATATGCCATATGAAGGTATACCACAATAATATTGAAAATTGTAATGATATGGGGGGTTGTCATTATTGAAGCATAAAAGTCCTTGATTTCTCCATAAGTTGTCACTTTTCTAGAATCAATTGCATATATGATTTCACTAATTTCATAATATTTAGTGAAATTCATGCCCAACCCTTCATGACCACCACTGGCATGATATTATTTGTCGTTCCCATGTCAACTAAATAATTATGTAGTGAAACATCATGATTTTTAATTGAAATGTAAAAGGGAGGAATATTACATCTTAGCTTGGCAATTGATTGGTTATGGCTTTGTTTTGGGATAGAAATAATATATTCTTCTCTTTCATATGGATCATCCAACAATTTCAAAATGTTTTCCCTTTGTTGGGGAATCTTCACCACTTTTTTAAAAGGCAGGTTTATCCTTAATTTATTCAAATCCTCTACGACATTATATGTCATTTGAGTGGATTTTGACGTCATGTGTTTCCTTTTACATCCAATGCTATTAATTATTTCTTACTTTCTATTTTCTTATTTGTTTTTTCTTTTTATTTTTCTTGTGGTTCTCCTTATCAAGATTGCTTTTAATTTTGGGTCTATTTACAAATTCTTTTATCTGGGTGAAGTTTTCTTACGATTTGGGATCGTTGTCTCCCTCATGAAATATATACATGGACATGTTTGATCTGCCCATCTGTACAGTTTCATAGATTTCATTAGGTAAGTAGTAATTCTATTATTCAATTATTTTCTCATCATAAACATCATCTAGAACAACTGCATTAGGAGTAGGATGGCTGGGAACCGTTGGTATTTTCATATTATCCATGTTTTCAATCCTCACTATGTTTTCATGGGGACTGTTCCTTCTTTTCTCCAGGAAAATAATTCTTGGATTGGCCACATAATTATCTCCCCTTCTAATTATGACTATCTTGTTATACATCTACTTGATAGTTCTATTCATCTACACAATTTCAATTCTTTGCTTAGTTTCTTGTGCTTCCATAGGGTCTATGTTTACATCTGGTATGGTTCCTTAAAAAATCCTCCTCCTATTGTTAGGTTTTGAGCTAGTCGTGGCTTGAATTCTTCATTCTTTCTTGAAATGGAGGTTCCTTGGTTGTCAATACTTAATCCTCCCAGCTTCCTTTATACACTTCCCAATATAAGGTCAGGGTTGACACCTGTTTCAATCATAATTTCTTTCATCTTTGTGGCTTTAGTCATTAGCTCCTTCAAGGTATCCATTTGAGAGGTTATGATAACATATTTCACATTCGAGGGAATTTCATTTTTATAACAACTGAGAATGACAAGTTCATTCAATATTTTATCTTTTGGAATCTTACTCAAGGTTTTATTGAAGCTGAGATTAAAATATTACTTTCTTTCATTCTTCCTCAAACCAATCTTGGTGAAACTGGTGAGAAAGATGTGATAGGAAATTGGAGGGGCGAACATAGTCAGGAACATAGATTTGAGGTATTTAAATGAGAGAATTGATATATTGTGTACTATCGTATACCATTCATATGATCTTCCTGATAAGGTTTTCTGAAATAAGATTACCATGACATCAACATACTCAACACGGTGAAAATAACAAACATCAAGAAACAAGTGTAGATGCCTCTTTTCATCGATTTATCCCTCTCTAGAAAAGTCCTTCTGGGTGCCCTTAGGGAGGAAAGGGAGATCATGTTTCTCATCTATAAGATCTAGAGGAGAATCTCTTACCCTCCTTCGATTTTCAAATCCTAGGTTTCCTTGATTTTTTGCAACATCTCTTCCACCTCCTTGTCTCTCCTCATGATGCTCGTCTCCAGGTTGTTCATTTCTTTTTTCCATATCTAGAGAGATCCACAGGATACACTTTTCACTTCTAATAATAAATATTTTCTTGCTTTTACTTCTAGTAATGGGTACCTTGTATTCATCCAACTTCAATATATATCGTGTCCTTGTGCTCCTCTAGCTATCCTTTGATTTCTTCGGTCTTGTCGCTCGTCTCCCCTTTGTCTTGAAAGGATTTCTCTTTCTCCTTCTTGGACTAAGATCTTCTAGGACCTTTCTAATTCTACCTAGGTCTCGATTGTTTTTATTACCGTATTCTATAATTGATTTAAGCTACTTCATTGATTGTTCAATCCAATTTCTAAGTGAGGTTGATCATCCTGGTGCAAAGTCATATATTTTTCAAAAAATGCTAGACCAGATTTCAGATTTCAGTTCCTCTCCAGTATGATCGCCAAAAATGTTCACGCTTGAATCTGTCATGACAAAAATGACAAACTCACAAGGATTTAAATCCTCATGTGTTTTTATAGAGGTGGTACTCCTCTTTAATTTTAGATTTTCTTAGGATTCTAAATATTTAGAATATGGGACTTTGCATAAGTTCGTCATGGTAATCAAAGAAATAAAATATTGCAAGAATTATAAAAGGAAATTTTTTTTCTTCTCTTTTTAAAGAAAGTTCTTGGGAAATTACGAGGAATCAAACACTTCACACATTTAAAGAAAAAAAGAAAAATTTCCTCACATTTGTCATAGTGTAAGATAAATATTTTTGATCACATAAAAATAAAAAGAAGATGATCTGCATGCATAAGATAACTTTAACATAGTGTACACATGGGCACCTCAAATAAATATAATGATATATCAACCTCAAATAATTTGTATTCTGAAAACAGGGTTACAAAGGACAATCATGATTGTTCCCAAAGTAGGTCTCTTGAAATTTCTAAAAATGATATAGTTTGTTGTATATTATTTGAAATTTAAAATGTGTTTGTCTTAAAGACTAGGATTGGGGCTCTCGTGGACCATTAAGAAAGTAAATACAAGAAATAGTCTCTTATAAGAAAGACGGTGGGAGGTAGAAAAACAACAAGACCTAGTAAGAAGAAAAGAGGATTTATTAGTCTTCAGTTAAAACTTTTCTAGTGAAAGAGGTAGAATAAATGTATGTAGGACTTGATAAAGAAAAATAAGGATGTGATCAACATAAAATTACTATGATGGTATTTCCTTATTTTCACTTGCTTGTTGATATCCTTTTATCATTCTCATCAACTGTTACAGGAACCGTCTCAATTGTTTCTTTCCCCTCATTGGTTAGTTTATTGATAGCTTTCTTGAACCATTCTTCAATATAACCTTTCATTGGTTCCATGTTGATTTCATGCTAGATTTGGATGTTGAACAAATCACCCTCCAAGTCCCCCATATCAATGGAAATTCCATGTAATATTTCTTCAATGTCCTGATTTTTCACGGAGTAGTCAACTAGCCAATTATATATGTCATCCTCATCATATTCAAGAATACCATATAATTTTTCAAATTAAAACCCTTTAAAAATATCAACTTATTCTTCAAACTGTTGTTTTTTTATGGACAACGAGATGAGAATTAATTTGGGGTCTTGAACTTCATTAATGCTTCCAGCTAGGTCCACCTTCATGATCCTTTTGAATAATTCTTCCCTTCTTGATATGTCTTGGCTCCATGCTTGAACAATATTATTCAATTTTTTATATTTTTTTTCCAGCATGTGTTCAACTTCTTTATCCAACTTGGAGAGGGAAGATCCTCCTCTATTGTCCTTAGTTATGTCATATTAAAAACTTTGATTCCAAATGGTACCACAACATCAAGGTAAAAAACTTCTTCATTCTTTATGTCATGTTACAAATACTCATGGAAGGCATTTTCCCTCGAGCCAAAAGAAAGCATGCTCTTCGAAATCCCCCAAGCCTAGGTGATGAACTCCATTCTTTTCTTAATGCTTTTCTCCACATAGCTCCTCACTGATGTAAGTAGGATTGATGATCCTTTTAATTTAGCAGCAGGTGTGGTGGGTCCAAGAATTGTCAAAGGACTAGAAAGAAGTGGAAGAGGAATTAAGGTGTATTCCATTTAAATTATCCTTTGTTTCAATTTCATGTTTTCCTCTTCAACACCACCAATGGAGTCGACTAGAGCATCCCCGGTTGCTCTACAAACTTTAGAAATTTGGGAAGGCCACATATTTCTTAAGTCAACCTATCAATCAAATTTCCCTTTCTTATTCTTGACATCAATTATTTCAATAATCAATTTCTTAGATTTGTTATCAATGATAGTGCTCTAGAATGAAAATGAATCTTCTTCATCAAAGGTAGCATTCTCAATAATTTTCAATGATAGATTCTAGTGGATCGTGCTTCCTTGATAATTAATGTTGGGAAACATTTTCTCTATATTTTCTTCGAGTTCCATATCTTTAAGGGAGAAGCTATTGATATAACTCTCGATGCACTGGTCTTCTTCCTCTTGCACTACATTTTTCCTCTTTTTCCTCAGAGGAAGTTTGTGCGAGATTTTAATTTTTCCCGGAGGGGAATTCTTTTCTCCTCCTCTGCTTGAACTACTGTTGATCACTTTTCAATATAGGTGGGCCGCTGGATCACTTCTCCAAAATTTTGTATTCTTAGGATTAATAGTTTGGGACTAGGCACTCTTCTCGATAGGACCCTTTCTTTTCTGTTTTTAAAATTCATTGGTATTGAGTATTGTCTCCAAGTCGCTAGCATTGTGAGTAGGCGCGCCTAAGTTATTATCTTCTTATTCTCCTAGAACATTATGGATAAATGAATTGTTGAATCCCACTACTAGCATATGTTCCACAAAACTTCTATTAGGGTCAAACCCTTTTATCTTTTCATCATATTTGAGATTCAAATTGTGGAAGTGATTTGAAAATTCATTGATTTTGTTCATATTTCTAAATATAAAATCCCCAATTTTCCAAGGAAAGGGTATGAGTTGTTTTTTTCGTTTCTCATGAACAAATGAAGCCATACAATATATTGCCTTGCGAATTCTATAATAAACATGCTATCATATATATGGCATGGAAGAAAGGAGGGGTTTTCCTTAGAACCAAAAATCCTGATAACATTGTAATTCTCCATTTACTCAAATGTCCCCTTTTTATCCAAAAATTTACTTGCCTAGTCGGATATTCTAGGGGTATATTTTCTAAGAAACAATCATTTAAAAATAGAGACAAAATCATTGAAAAATTCATAGAAATGCAAAGAAGATTTGTTTCTCCACAATGCTTGGTACCAGAAGGTAACTGGGTCAAATTCATAGTTCACCTTCTTACAGATAGACAATTTAGCAAATTGACAGCAATATATTATCACAAACACCAAATAAAAAGCCATATAGAGTTTATTATCCCTTTTGTACTTTGAAAATTGGGAATATATTTCAATGGAAATCAGTTTTCCCCAATTGAAAATTGTTTGCTCCTTGACACTAAAATATAAATTATAAAGAATCATACAGGAAATGTTGGCGGTATTTTCTTGGCCTATCACCCTAGAGAATAACCAAGTAATTTCCAGAAAGGGGCTTTTGAATGATTTGAACTACAAACTAGTAATATCTTCAGGGATGGCCGAGGGATTCTCTAAGAACTCAAGAAAGAGGTCGAGGTTGTTTTCATGCTTTTTCAGTAAATCCCTTCAATCCTCTCCTTTGAAAGTAAGTGTTGGCTTGGTGAGCTTCAATATTTTATGAAACACTTGAGGTGAAAGAGAGATGGGAGAATGGCCTTGAAGTTAAATAATTTGTTGAATCAGTATATATTTCTCAGTTCACCGGGCAACCAGTTCCTTGCAGTTGAAAATATCATAAACACATCATGCATGAGAAATTTCAGATGTCCAGATCACTTCCTTTTGAGAAGAAAGGGATGAATCGAAAGAATATGTTGTAGAACACCTAAAGTTTAGGTCCTCACATTCAAAAATATTCAAAGTATGTCCATAGAACTGTTGTCGAGCTATTGTTGCTATAAGTTTATGAGAGTGTTATTTTAATATAGATAATATTTGAAATGAGCACTTGAGAGAGATAGTACAATCTTCTATAAATCGTGCTTTAATGTGGTTTAATGAGAAATCTCCTGGATCCCTTCACTTATTAATGACGATATTTACGGAACTTGCATGATGAAAAATTTAAAAATTATAGGAGCTCGGTACGCACGATAAGTCCGATGGTCATAATGTAGATTATGGATCTTTGGGTGAAAAATGGATATCGCGGAACTTGGAATGTGGTAGCTTGAACCCACGAACCCGCGAGTGTAAAAATGGTTAAGTATAGGAAACTTTGGTGGTCAGTCGGAGTCATGATATGGGAGTATGGATGGATATGAGGATCTGTGAGTCCGTCACCCCACGAATCTATCATTTTCAAAAAACCAGTAAGAATAGTAACTAGAAAGGGATAAAAGAAGGGAGAAAAGAAAAGGGGAATTCAGGTAAGTATACAAGAGGGAAAATAGAAAAGGGGAGGGAGATTTTAGCAATGGAAATTGATCTCAAAAGTTCCCTAAGGAATCCTCAGTGAAGTGTGGGATCATAAATGCGGTACACTCTATTTATTTGAGACACAATAAGTTTAGCATCTAGGTAAACCCAGACATGAAAAATACCATGTGACAATGCATTATTTAGTAACTCTATTACAACATTGTACTCAGTGACATTATTGGTTTCTTTGCCCAGAAAAATACCTCCATAATACACAAACTGACTAATGGGTGTGAAAATAACCCAAGATCCATAAGCAAGCCTTCAAGTGTGCCAGACAACACCATCTGTGAAATCAACATAGAACTAAGATTCACTTGACATCTTCTACAGTGAAAAGAAGCACAATAAACTACACGTCCACGTGAAAAAAAAACCAAAATTGTATAAATAAAACTATTCATTATATACAAGAAGCCACTGTTAGGTGACCAACCTAAGCATAATACTTCTTAAGGTATATCCCATTTCTAGGCTCAGATAAAGAATTACCCTCAAAATAAACTAGATGGTAGGCACCCTTTTCTAAAAATGTCTTAACAATGAACGGTTTGAACCACATGGATTTAAATTTTCCTGCCCCCAAGAGATATTTATCTAGATCATAGACTACGACAATATCACCTTCAGAGAAAACTCGAGGGTGGGTAGAGAAATCACACTGACACTTGACATGTTTCTTGTGAGCCTCATTGGGAAAGGTTGCATCTCGATGTTGCTCATCAAGTTTCTTTAGATATAGAAGATGATATTCAAGTGGAGTGTTGTCAGGAAATAATTCCACTACCAAATTAAAAGAGGGAATTTGGCACTCTATGGGAAAGACTACCTACATCCCATAAATTAGTTGGAAAGGAGAAAAACTAGTAGCATTCTTGACTGAGTTTTGATAATCCCAAAGTGTCAAGTACAACATAAAATGCCAATTCAACTTGGCTGAATTGATCATCCATTGAAGAATAGTCTCAAGAGACTTATTAACAACCTCCACTTGAACATTCTCCTCTAGATAGTAGAGTGGATAATTTTCTTACTTAAACCCCAATTTTGATTTTCATTTGACCATCATTTTGTTTTGGATGTGACTGTCATGGTCTATGACAATCTCCTTCGGAATACCGAACCTAGCTACAATCTGGTTAAAAATGAAAAGTCTAGTCCTTTCTTCATCATTATTGAATGTCGGCATGGGATCGAGACACTTAGTAAAGTACTCTACCACCACGAGGATATAGTGATTCCCACTAGCCGAAGCAGGGTGGCATGTAGTGAAATCAATCTCCCACTTGGTGAAGGGACCAACAACAATAACTTGAAACATGGGAGTAGGGTGTGCCTGCATATTCTGAGAGAAGATCTGGCATGGGTGACACTTATTGTCTACCTCTACACAATCCTTAATCAATGAGGTCCATAAGTATCCAGAATGAACAATTTTCTGGGTTGTTTGCAACCTAGACAAGTGACTGCCACATGCTCCAATGTGACAATCATTCAACACAATATCTGCCTTTTTGTGAGTGAGATAACGATGGAGAATGCAATCAACTCTTTGATGATATAAAGTATCATTGATGATAAGATAGTTACACGCTTGATGGCATATTCATCGATGCTCATCACAAGAATCAGAGGAAGGGAACTTCAAAGTCTGAAGATACATAAGTATATCTCCATACCAAGGGTTTGAAGATGCAATAGGGAAAAGATCCCCATTGATCAATGACTCTTCGGGAAAAACATTACCACTTTCGACCCAAAGTTTTGAAATTAGTTCATCAAATACCAATTACTTTTTAGATTTTAACGAAACAAATTCTAAGTCAAAATATTATAGGAAGACTATCCATCGACTAATTTTCCCACCGATGACCCGTCATGTCAAACACATATTGAAAATGATTCACGACATCTACAATGTTGTTCCTGCGAAGTAGAATGTAATGACAGAACCATTGGACATCATGGAAAACTTCCAATACGAGTTTCTCAACATGGGTGTAGTTGAGTTATGTTCCGACCAAGCCTCAACTAAGATAGTAGATAAAATTCTCTTCAAGTGTGTCATCCTCTTTGACCAATCCTATGCCAATAGTAGACTCTCCAAAAACCAAATACAACAAGAAATTATTTCCATAATCCATAGGATTGAGCAAAGGGGAAGATGTCGACGAACGTTTCAACACTTAGAAGGAGTGCTAAGCCACTTCATCCTGATAGAATGGGACCCCTTTCTTCAAGAGACACATAAACCCTTCAGTAATCTCAACATAGTTGGAAACAAAATGTCGAAGAAAGTTATCTTTCTTATGTAGACTTTGAAGCTCGGGAATTGTGCGTGGGGGAGGAAATTGAAATATTGCCTCAAACTTTAGAGGATTCACCATGATCACTTTAGTTGACATGATAAAACCTAACAAGTGACCCAAATGTTACACAAAATCTACACTTATTCGAATTAAGGAGAATCCAGTAGTAGAGACACCTCTCAAAGATAAGTTGCAAGTGGGAGGGATGATTGGATTTATTACAAGAATGTGATGCTAGATCATCAACATATGCATCGACTATATGTTTGAGGTCATGGAAAGAAAATGACATGGCCCATTGAAAAGTAGATCCAACATTCTTAATTCCCCCCCAAAAATTTCATGTATATGAATGTACCCCAAGGACATATAAACGTCGTTTTATGTTGATCCTTGGGTTTCATTTGAATCTGGTTGTACCTTGAAAAACCGTCCAAAAAATAAAAGACCTCACAACCATTACATGCATCGATAATCAGATCAATGAACAGGGTCGGAAAATTAACTTTTGAGAAATCTTATTCAGATCATGAAATTTCATACACACATGGATCACACCTTTTTTTTGTTGACCGAAATAGGCTTTGACACCCATTCCATCAATTGCACTGGATATATGAAACCATCCTTAATGAGTTTCTCTACCTCCACTTTGATGGTCACTGCCTTGTGGGGATTGACTGGGCAAAGCTTCTTCTAGACAGGCTTAACATCAGGGTAAGTTTTAATCTCATGTTCAACTATACGTGGATCAATTCCTAGAATTTCCTCATAAGACAAAGAAAAAATATCATGCAACTCTTTAAATAATTTAGAATAGATCTGAATCTCCTTGGTGGAACAATATGCTCTGACGAACACATTTTCAATTATGCCATGGGTTCTACCGATGTCTATGGGAATTGTCTGAGACATACTTTCCATGTTTCCCTTCACATATATGTTGTGTGTGTCCAGAGGATTAACCGGAGAAGTGGCATCTCCATTCATGGTCATAGTGAGCTCTCTTATTTGTACTCTCCTCAACTTAAGTAAAAATTAAGATTTGTGGTGAATATCATCCCAAGTTCTATTCGGCCCAGTCATTGCCTCCAAAATCACCTCATGAGATGAAAATACTAATTCCAAAGGATCGTGAGTGGAAAGAGAGTCTTTCTCCCAAATAAGCTCGAGATGGGGATCTATCTCCTATGGGGGAGCTGAATCAAAGTTAGTTGAGACTTGCTATACAATGTTGTATGAAACCTCAATAGAGAATAAGGGCATATCCGTTCTAGGATTCCCTACCTCTTCCATTAAAGCTAATGGGGAAGATAAAATCCATGGGTTGTTAAAGTAACTCATTCTAAAAGAAGTGACTTGAAATATCGCATCCTTTGACTTATTAGGAATAGAAAAAATAAATTTGACATCATTCGAAGGTGGAAAATAATAAAAAATATTCATTAGACATGGAAACAATCTGATACCTAAGTTGACAGTACCTTCTCGCGGGTTGTCAATCATCAGGACCGTGGAGGCCCCCAAATAAGTGTTGGGATGGGAGAAGGATAATTGATCAACAATTATGATCCAACCTTCGTCAGGGAAAAATAAGACTCGAAAAATGGTGGATACAACCATTTTCATAGCGTAGGTCCAACTCTTCCCTAAAAAAATGTTGTAGTTAAGAGGCCCATTGACTACTTCTACCTCAACACACACAGTTTTTTCCTCCAACTACATGGGGAAGGAGAGAATTATTTCACATGGTCTAAAATATCAGTCATCAAACGTGATTAACAATGGGGGTGACAGAGACAGCTTAGTTTGGCCAATGGCATTCCAACATGCCAATGACATCACGCAAGTTGAGGCACCCTCATAAACCACCATATGAAATTTTTTATGTGTCAAACATTTTGTGGCATACACCACTACTATATGAAAAGTGACATGGTGAGGTAGATGAGGTTTATAATATGTAGGGTAAAAAACAATCACTCTCTAGTTAGTAGTTTTGGTAGCTCTCACAATGACAACAATTCTTTCTTCTGTGAGGGGAAACTATGGAGGAATTATAAAGAAGACATTGCACAAGTAGTTTGTGCTAGATCCTTCATGATAGAGTAATTATAAGAGTCCCTTGCATTCGAGTTTTGAGAAACCTTCTTAAACGCACCCTTAGGGATACAAGTCATAGTTTCTCCCACAATATTCTCAATTTGAAGAGGAGGTGGTAGGTTGGAGAATTATTTTCCCTTCTCAATAGGTTTTTTCATTCCATAATTATGAACCCTAGTCTAAAGATGATCGTCTAATCTCATCATATACATGTTTGTGGCTTTTTTATTAGCATTAGTGTTGGTTGTGGAGCCTGATTATCTTCCTGATTCAAAGGTCTTTGTTTTTAGCTGTGTTTATAGCCCATGAATACTTTACACCACATAACAATGTACACTCATCCACGTGGGGGAGTAT
>ML777343.1:941109-956057 GCA_009831015.1 Picea engelmannii | reverse complement strand
TCTCTCTTCCCCTTTGTCTCTCTCTCCTTACTCTTAGTCACTCTCAATCACTCTCTCTCTACCCATTTCTCTCCCACCCTATAAAATTCTCTTTTTCTCTCCATATTTCCCTCTCCCTCTCTACCCAACTCTTTTCCCTCTCTCTATACTTCTCTGCACACCTCACTCTCTCTCTCCCTCTATCCAACTCTCTCTACCTCCCTTCTCTCCATTTCTTCCCCTATACCCCTCTTTCCATCCCTCCCTTCCTCTCTCCTTCTCTTTCTCTATCTCCATGTTGAAATTCGCCATGCAAACATGAGGGGAAATTTTTCTATGGCGGGTTCCAATTAGACATGATGTTTTTTTGGAATGTAAATCTACACTCATATTAGGGTGTGGTTTCTACTAACTAAATGGATTTCTCTCCGAAGAGACACTTTCCTATTTAATACAATATAAGTCCTAAATGCAATCCTAATCTACTATGAAAATGTAGTCTTATTCTAACTTCTAACTACTACTAATCTAATAGTAACAAAAATCAATTGCACGCATATAGTTTTACATATGGAAAAAGAAGGAATTCATATTTCTCAATAAGAAACGATACTAGCATACCCATTTGTATATAGATTACATTGAATATGTCCCTGCAATTGAATTCATAAGCCATTCATAATTGTTTCCTACAAAACCAATTAAAAATAATAATAAATTGCTAACATCTACTGAAAAACAATCAATCAAAAATAGTGCACAAATGCATGAATAGACCATGAATTAGCTTCCCTTATATTCAATATTTAGAAAAATTTCCTCAAATAGAGGTACAAGAAAAATCCAACAACTTTCAAATGAGCCTTGAAGATTGATAAAAATATATAGTACCCAACTCTGGGTTATCGATCCCCTTGCATACTAAGGGAGAAATCACATTTATACTCTTTCTTAGTCACTACTCATGGGACCGTTCATATTCTAGATCCTTCATCTCCTCCCTCTCTTATGTAGTTAGAACCATTTCTCTTTCTAGACTCTTCGTTTTCTTGATTTCCATTTCCTCATTTGGAGTATTCACTCCCTCTAGTTTCTTCCAAAGCATGAATACAGTAAAATGACAAAGTTGAAAAAATATGCATTGAGTTATATTTGAGTAAACAACATGACATTAACAACTATACAAATCAATTAAAATATGAGACCTTTTTAATTTCAATCACATAATAAAAATTGATTAATAGTATTTCTCAAGCCATGAATTTTCCAACGAGTTCTTTTTTGCTTGATTTATCCATCTGAAACTCGAGTTATGAGTTGTAGAAAATTTTCTGGCTGATATCTAAGAAAAATCATGCCTCCTCTTTTCTCAATTTTTTGGGGCATTTCTACTATCAATCTGGCAAGAATAATTCTTCCAACATGTTCCTCACAGTTCCATCTTTCCAAGGAGCCATTTTGTGCTCATTTTGGCCAATTAAAGTTCAATATATTGCTCTCGCAAGCTAGCACTCAACAATGGTTGATCTCACATCTAAGTCAGTCTTGACCATTGATCTACATGGTAAATGTTTTATACTACATGAATTGTGAGAAGTGATTGCAATGGATTTGTATCATTTTTTCCTCCAATGGTATTTTGTGTGAGAATTTATGGGAAATATGAAACATTAAACCCGCACTAATGTTTTGTTCATACTCGAATCCATAAAATAGAAAATAAAAATAAATAAAAAATAGGAAATCCAAATTAAATTAAATAAATAAATTAAAAGACATGTACATGCAAATAATGTCTGAAAAAATAATAAAAAGATAATGAAATAATCCAAAATTAAAAAATAATCTTAATTTATAAAGATATTTTGTATTAAATAATAATGAAATAAATTTAGTTTGTAATTATAATTACGTGATGGTGAAAACCCAACATAATAGTGTAAAGTATGATGATTAATTGATAGATTAAAGTATGATCATTCAAGTCTGATGGTTTTGGGCCTTGATTGTCAGAAAATTAAAAAATTCATACATGTGAAATTCTCGATGAGGTCAAACCCGATGTGTGAAAGCTCAATGATCGGGCTTATGATTTCAGGAAAATTAAACTGTTGGTTCTTATGTGAATCCCAATGAGTAAATATACATGGGATTTGAGAAGTAGAAAATTTAAAACCATGTCAGGATTTGGAAATTAAACTATGGATAAAATATAAATAAAAATAAAACAAATAGAAATGAGATAAATAAAAATAAAATGTAGAAATAGAAATAAAATACAAAACTAAGATAAAAATAATATAAATAGAAAATGTACAATCCCATATATAAAAAAACAAATTTAGATGGGTAAGGAGAAATGAGGTTGAGTTCTGAATATGGATGAAGGTTTTGAATTTGGATCAAGGTTTTGCTTATGAATCAAGGTTGTCACTGTAGATCAAGGTTCCACACTTGGAAATCCAGGAAATCTAAAAAAAATGAATACTATGAGAATTTCATGTCCAAAATAAAACTAAGGTGACAATTAAATTGAAATCTTGTATCCTGATATATAAAATTCAATGATTGTTAGACAAGATGAGATTGAGATGAGGATAAATAAAATAATTACAATTACTAGTAAAAATCGAGGTTCCAGGTAAGACAAGTGGCATGCAACGAGTGGGTAATGTGAATTCAAGGTTCCATCAACAGAGGCCATGATCCCATAGCTAGCATCAAAGTTGGAAAGAACAATACTTGTATGATGAAAACTCTAAAAGTGTAATACCCCTACATTGATCCCCACTTATAATTGTACATATGTTTTAATAGGATAGTGAGCTAGGATATTATATGCCAGAATGCCTGTGTGATTAATAGGATGGAGAGCCTAGATGATAAAAAGATAGTGAACCTATTATTGTAACATGTAATCATTCATACTATTAATGAAAACACATCACTACTACAGGCCAACCAGACAAAAAGATTATGGGGGGATAAACTCCACTAGAAAGGTAAAGGGGGGGATAATATAAAGGGGCTTAAGCACAATCAAATATTATATTAATATTCTTTAAATCCAAATTTATGGATATAAATATATATTAAGTTCTAAGGATGGGGAAACATTTCACGTAAGTGAGGACAAGGTGGGGACAAGGTAGTTCCCAACATGATAAGTGTCAAATTGGGAACATCCATACTTAAAGTGGAATTTTAGTAATTTTTCCTATTATTCACTCAATATTCCATCACTCTTTTCTATCCTTCCAACAAACTTTACAACCATTAGCCATATTGGCACTTGGGAAGCTTGGAAGCAGTTTCTAGATAAGATTGGGATGAAGAAGCCAATTGTCAGGCCCATGTGCTACTGAAGAAGCGGGTTGTCAGGCCCATGTGCTATGGAAGAATCAAGATATTGGGCCCGTGATCATTCTCTCTAAGTGCACGAACTGCTAGGAATGGAATCCCAGTGTGCCAAGTTGCAATTATGGGCTCTGAGACTTCTTGTCTAACCTATTGTTGAAGCCCTGAAAGGGAAGTGGGCAAGTCGAAGGACTATTAAGTAGAGAAGGGGCACACTTCTTGGGCTGGGATAGGCATGTGGGGAATTAGGAACTATAGGATGTCTTCCATAGTTGGCATCTTATTATGGGTATTTTGGTTATTTACAAACCATATCCCGGCTTAGGATTCCTTTGTTCTGGTGGAGTTTTAGCCCCAACTCAAGGGTGACCCACTATTGATAGTTATGAGCAATGTGGTCTCAGGCTGGGAGGAATTTCGAAGGTTTGCATGTAGTTAGTGATCTATTATATAAGACAAGTTTTCTTCTTATGCAATTTATTTTCTACTATGTTTATAATTGAGTTGAATTTGTTGTGGTTTCTCTGTTCCAATTATGTTTGACATTATATATTGTTAAGAATGCATTCTTGTTCGTATGTAGAAAAATTAAATGGTATCAGAGAAATTTTATTGAGTTTCTTGTAATGGGGACATTACAAACCGGTATCAGAGCTCCAGTTTTCAATACTAATCCTCGATAAGCCAATTAACAGGGCACAAAATTGAATCTTACACATTATGCAAGGAAAGTATTTGATGGAATGTCAAAACGATATGTCTACAACTTGTTGTAGAAATTACTATCGTGAAATTGGGGAAATTTCACAAGCAATTTGAGGGAAGTTAGTCAAGGATTGGAAATATCCAAATTCTAATTGTTGAATGAAAAAATTCAGGTTTGGATATGGTTGAATTTCGAGTTTCTAGTGCATCCTTGGTGAAATCGGAAGCAAATTGCTGAAATTGAGAAAAAGCCCCAATTTATGTTCTTAAATTCATGGGGAATTTGAGAAATTTGGTATAGGGATTAGATGCTCCCAATTTCTAATCTGTGTCTGAGAAAATTCAGACTTGTAATTGGTCAAATATTAATTTAAGGTAAATCCATGGAGGACTAGGATAAATTGGTTAAATAAATTTCCCAATTCATAGATGAATTTGAATGAAATCCATTCCATGAATGTCAATCAATTGGGTACATGGAAAACTAGTAGACGCATAAGTTTGATTGGCACTCAAAAGGAAAAAAAAATCGCTGTAATATTGGTTGTAGAGTTTCAATGGTGACAATAAACATAATTATGAATTGGGCATTTTTGGGAAATTGGGAAAATTGGGAAAAGATTGGAAATGGTTTTGTAGAATGAGGTTCAGATGATCTGGGGGCCACATGTCATCTAACGTGGAAGAAATGTGACATGTACTTCCATGGTGGTAGGTACATTATGGAAAGTGACAATAAAACAAATACATAATGGCAGTGGACGTTGAACCATGATGAGGCGTTCACAGGTCGGACGAAACTACAAGTGGGGTCCACAAAACCATGTCGTAAGGGAGTGGGGGGTCATATGCGGTTAGCATAACCATATGAATTGGGGACACAGGGAATGTAGGTGCGGCATGTCACCAAGTATAAAAACATGGTTGTGTTTTTTGGCCCCTCCCCCATGCATTAACCTTTGGTGGGGCAAGGGGGGGCGCAACGCAACATGGGTCAACGATCACTGTCAAGACCTCCCAAGCCCCCATCGTTAGATTAGTTTGACATGAAAATTCACACCTATACGTAAATGGATGTATTATGGGGCCTTCCCATTCCCATGACCCAATATAAAGGTGCCACATGGAGTGAAAAACTTGTGGGGCCTGGAAAATAATGTGTGCACCCTAGTGAAGGGGAAAGAGATGGAGGAGAGTGATATGAGGTTACTGGAGATAGTGGGGAAAGAACATCTAGTAGAGGGGTATGACATGGTTTCAAATTGAGGTACATAGTGGAATTTTGTTCCATGTCAGCATTCCATTCAACATAAGTTGGCTAAAATTATTATAAATTAATAACAATTACTAGAAAATTATGTTGTTTTCTAGGTCATGTTTTTGGAGGGAATTTTTTAGGCCTTAAACAATGTTTTTAGCTTCTCAAAAAACAAAATAAAAAATTGTAATAATGTACACTATGTATCTATACTTCATATGGAAGAGCTCAGAGAAAGGTTTCTAATGGTGTAAACCATTTTTCAAATGAAGCTACTTTGAGGAACTTACAGGCCCAATAGTGCAAGGTAAATTCAAAGGCCCAATTAACTTCCGAAGGCCATAAATGCCCACTCAATAATCATATTAAGGCATATGAGTGGTCTACATAAATATATTGAGCCATAGAAAAAATCCGTGGAGTCAAAATATAAATTTGGACACATAAAATGTATAGGAGGGAGTATAAATTACCTATAGCATTTAGGGCCAAAAATATTAATTGGACTAAAACTTAGCAGGTTGTATCTAGCATCTTTGATCTCATATTAGGATTAAACTTGGATAGAATGTCCATAATATGGTCATGAAGGAACCTAGTTGATATCCTCTCAAATTTCCAAATGAGCAGGTGCAAGGATGCATAAGCACAGTTAAAAATTGCACCTGGTTAAAGGAGTTTTTGGGTAATAATCAAATGACTAAAACTTTCTTCTCAAATCTCAGAATTGAGAAAGAAAGAAATAATTAGAAATATATTGGAAATAGGAGTCCTTGTAATCATCCAGAATTGTGAGATAAAAAATGTTGAGGAAAAGGTATGAAGAACCTCACTCAAACACTTTTGGATCTTTATAGGCTAAGGAAAGATAGTTGGGAATGTTACCTAGAGTTTATAGCCCTAAAATCAATACAATTACTTGATACACAACTAATATTGCAAGAGAACAAGGATTATTTTATTTATTATATGTAACTGTTAAAAAATAAGAAGTTGAAAATATACATAAGTGTGTACATGGATAAAGAGACAAGGATAAAAATGAATATTTAAAATGTCTTTAAAGATAGACATGTGAGTCAAAAATTAGCAATATGATTTCTTTATATTAATTTCATTATGAGATACAAAGAAAAAATTCTCTTTACAAACCCCTGTGAGGGTGGGGACCAAAGTCAAATTTGATGGGAACCATACAAAAAGACTCTAACAACAAAAGAAAATTGAAGCTAGAGATATGGGTCATCTTGCCATAAAAGTATTGGCACTTAACTTTGAAAAATAATCTTTATCAATCATGAAATTTAATCCATGAAAAAAAAGGAATACACAGACTGCCTAAGATAGATGTGACACCTTTAGAAACAAGTTGTTGAAAGATATGATTCAATTTTGAATCTTGATGCCTTCAATATGATATGGATTATTTTCAGCATGAAATGAGAGCGGAGATAAAATAAAGAAATGCACAGAGATATTGCGGACATGTAGATATTGGGGTCGAGACTCATAAAAATCATGGAGTTATCACATATATGGCTGGTCCAAGAGAACAATACAGACATGCAGTGAACAAACATCACATAATACCTCATCCTTGAAGGGTTGGATGTTGTATGACAATCAATACTACTGGCTGACACAAAGATCTCATCCCTAGCGAAGCCACCCGATGTTGTATGGTTGTGGGTGTGGTGTTGTCGACAATCCCAACTGTTTGATGACCTCTAGTGAGATGAGGTTCTTATGGCTTCTACTATCAACAATAAAATGCAACGGGGTCCCCTTCACCCACATCTATGAATGAAAAAGGTGCTCCCCTTCTTCAGGATCTGTTGGTTCTTCTGATTTAATTTTTGCGGTCACGACAATAGCAGTGGGGTCTACGTCGATGATCTATCTTTTACCAGTATTTTCATAACTAGATTCTGAATCAGGGTTTGGATCCTTATCTTTTATCTTGGCCACCAATGACTATTTTCAGTGACATTCATCAGTGTTGTACCAGGGGATTTTGTGGAAATTGCACCATTTTTGAGTGTCCCTCTTCGCCTTTATGTGACCCTTCTTTTCCTGTGTCTTGGCCTGGTTTTCGAGATATTGTTTGTTAGGACCATATTGCTCATACTTTGGTTGTTGCGGATTTACATATACAAACTCCCATTTATTCTGGTGCCTAAATTTCTACTCAATTTTAACAACAAATCGATACACAACATCGAGTGATGAGATATCTAGAACCAAATGTCGCTCAAAGTCTTTGATACCTAGCTTGGTGCACAAGTTATGGAAGGTATTGGGGAACTCTGACACTGCTTGGCCCCTCTCTTTCCATAGTATGGTCCATCTCATGTACTAGTCTTGATAGTTTCCAACAAGGTAACATTGTTCCTTTACTGCATCCACAAAAGAATACCAAGTGGGCTCGACCCCATATATACAGACTCCTCCTTGGAACTTTGCTCCCAATAAGTTTCCCAACAATATTTGACATGGGAGGGATATTTAAGGAGTGCGAAGGTGATATTTTCTCTGTCGAAAAAGTTGTGAAAAGAGAAATAACCTTCTAGTATATTTAACCATTTGTCTAGGGCTTCTGAGTCTATTTGTCCTTCAAATACAGGAATATCAAAATGAACTTGTATCTTGAAAGGCGAGGTGCCTCCAAAGTGGTCACTTCATCAATATGTGCATGTTTCTATCGGAAGACGTTGAAGGATGTGGGAAAAATTATCCATAATTTCACCCCTCTATCGCATGAGATCTTGCTCAAGTAACAGATTGATAGAATCATCTTCTCCCTCGTTTTTCTTTTCTTCTACCATTGAGGGTTTCTTGGGTGTGTGCTAGAGATTTTACTCAAGAGAGATAAGCTTAAGACCCAATTTTCTATACTTATACCTCATCGGGGACATGCACTGAAAAATGATCAAGAGCAACCTACTTTGATACTATTGATCTGGACTATTTTTGGAATGAAATGAGAGAGGAGATAAAATAAACAAATGCACAAAGATATCGCGGATATCCAATAATATAACAGAAATGTATCAGAGGTACAACCATAAACATAGAGATACAGTAATACACGATTTCTATTAATGAAATAAATGTAGAGAGACTGTAAAAATACAGAGTGAAAGACTCGCTATAATGGTGGTAGCTTATCTCTGAGAAGAGATGTGATGGCTACTCGCACTCGCAAGAAGATGATTAATTTTTATTTTTTATTTTTTCATACCAAGGGAATCGGCAAGTCACGGTTCTTGTACTCACGTGACATGGGGTCGATACCCATCCTATACCACTATAGCCCCAAGTGATCCACATAGGTTGCAAGAGTTGCTTTCCTTGATGAGTTGCTTGCCTTGTTGGATAAGTTGCGTTGCTTAGCTTTTTGAAGGTTTTCATGAACATGTGGCTAGAAGGGTTGGACCTTTTTAACTAGTCTGGCTACATGAGATGCTTGTGTGTAGAAAGAATCTTTATACTTTTTTGTAATCTTGTCAGCCTTCTTCTATTGGATAGAAGGTGCTTGAACCGAGGTTGTAGTGGTTGCAGTATCCTTCTGTTCTCCTTTTTGATAGATTGTGAAAAAGTTTAATTTTGTAGTATGAGATACTACCTTGTAACACTGTTTAGGTGGAACAATAGTCAAAACTACTTATGGTATTCTGTAGAGATGACTCCCTAGAGAAATAAGGACACTGTAGGGTCAAGAATCATAAACAACATGGCGTTTCCACATATATGGTTGGCCCAAGAGAACATCACAAACATCCAGTGGGGAAACATCACATAATATCTCATACTTGAAGGGTTGGATGTCATATGACAATCGAAACTGTTGGCTTACATGAATATCTCATACATGGTGAAGCCACCCGATGTTGTATGGCTACTGGTGTGCTGTTGTCGACAATCCCAAATGTTTGATGACCTTTGCTGAAATGACGTTCTTCTAGATTCCACTATTAACAATAAAATGAAGTGGGATCCCCTTCACCCACATATGTGAATGAAAAAAGTTATCCCCCTCTTCAAGATCTTATAGTTCTTCTGCATCAATTGTTTCCATCACGATAATAATAGTGGGGTCTGTGTCGATGATCTGTATTTTACTAGTATTTTCAGAAGCTGAATCTGAATTAGGGTTTAGATCCTTGCCTTTGATATCGGCCACCAAATGTTTTGAATGACATTCATCACTATTGTTCCAGGGGATTTTATGGAAATCGCACCATTTTCCAGTGTCCTTCTTCGTCTTTCTGTGACCCTTCTTTTCCTGTGGCTTGGATTAGTTTTTAGGAGACTGTTTGTTAGGACCGTATTTCTCATACTTTGGTTGTTGCAGATTTGTAGATACGAACTCTTGTTTGTTCTGGTGCCTAAATTTTTTATCGATTTTAACAACATATCGATATGTAGCACTGAGTGATGAGATATCCAGAAAATCCATTTCAGTTAAGATGTATCTATGTAGAGCCCCGCGATATTTCAAAACAAAATGTCGCTCAAGGTCTTTGATACCCAGCTTGGTGTGCAAGGTATGGAAGGTATTGGTGAACTCTGGCACTTCTTGGCCCCTCTCTTGCCGCAGTGTGGTCCATCTCATGCACTGGTCCTCATAGTTTCCAATAGGTTAATACTGTTCCTTTATCGCATCCACAAACAAATCCCAAGTGGGCTTGACCCCATATATTATAAAATCCTCTGTGGAAATTTTCTCCCATTAATTTTCCCACCAATATTCGACATGGTGGGGAGGTTTAAGGAGTGTGAAGTTGATATTTTGTGTGTCGAAAAAATTGTGAACAAAGAAATATCCTTCTAGTAGATTTAATCATTTGTTTAGGGATTCTTCATCTGTCTGTCCTTCAAATACATGAATATCAAAATTAACTTGTACCTTGAAAGGAGAGGTGCCTCCAAAGTGGTCGCTTGATGAATATGTTCATGTTTCTATCGACAGGCGTTGAAGGATTTGGGAAAAATTCTCCATCATTTTGTCCCTCTATTGCATGACATCTTGCTCAAGTAACAAATTGATAGAATCGTTTGCTCTGTCATTTTTATTTTATTCTGCCATTGAGGGTTTCTTGGGTGTGAGAGAGTGATTTTCCTAAAGAGAGACAAGCTTGAGACCTAACATTCTATACTTGGACCTCAATGGTGACATGCACTAAAAAATGATCAAGAGCAACCTGCTCTGATACCACTGATTTGGATTATTTTTAGCACGAAATGAGAGCAGAGATAAAATAAATAAATGCACAGAGATATCCTAGATATCCAATAATATAACAAAAATGTATTATAGATGAAACCATAAAAACAAAGATACAATAATACACGATTTCTATTAATGAAATAAATGTACAGAGATTGTAAAAATACAGAGTGAAAGACTTGCTAGAATGGTGGCAGCTTATCTCTGAGAAGAGATGTGATGGCTAATCGCATTCGCAAGAATATGATTATTACAATGAGGCTCTAAGGGCCTTTTTAACATAAGAAAAATCCAAAACGCTAAAACCGGAAGATGAAAATCCAAAAGGTTTGTGGGCCCCGATGGAGGTAGTTGATATGTCAACTTCTCAAGGGTGTAACTTTTGAATACGATCTCTGTTTGGGGCGCTCGATACACCATTAGAAATATATATCCAAGGAATACAATTTTTTATGTGAGAAACATCGAAGGAAAATGTATATTGCTCCCCGTTTTCCCAAAAATCGTCGTTTAGGGCCTCAAAACGACCCCGAAAGTTTGGAACCCGAAAAAACTACTAAAAATAGTAAATTACCAAAATTGCCAAAAAAATGTTTTGAGCAAGTTGGAAAAGGTGGATAGCCACTAATATCCACTTGGATCACAATAAGACCCTATTTTCATGAAGATGGTTTAGATTTTTGGTAAAATCATAATAAATAAATAATAGAATAATCTCACAAGTGTAAAGCATACCTTATATCATAAGTTCTTCATCTTCTCTCTATTCTTCCCTTTTGTATCTTCCTTGTATTCATATTTTATTCTTCTCCAATAAGTTATGGTAGGTCAAATTTCTTTATTTTGTTAACCTTTAGTTATCTTCACCAATAGGTTGAGACAAGTAAATAATAATAAATAAATAAGGGTGTATTTTTAAATAATAACTAAATAGATGGGACCCCTAACTTTTATTGTTTAAATTTAAACTAAATATATTCCCTCCTAGTTACTCCATTTATCACCACTTTAGTGACCAACATAATATAAAAAATAACACCCAAAAAATATGCTTGAAAATTGGCCTTCTCAATCCCATCCTCATATAAATAAACAAATATTTTAGTTTTCAAAATTAAAATATTAATGTTTCCCAAAAAGAGAAATATATCCATGTTGTCCAATAGAAATCATTATAAATGTATCCTTGTTGTCCAATTTATTTTTTTCTCATCCTATCACAAAAAAAGTAAAACATGTTTCAGGAGATAACATTAAAACCCATATTTACTGTGAGAGGTAGTCTGCCTCTTTTAACAGTTGCCTTCTTCTTTTGACCCTTCAACTGATTTGTCTTGTGCAATAGCCTTAATATGATTGGATCCTTTGGGTGGGATCTCACTAATTACATGTGAAAAACTATCTTTATGGTGTGCATGAGAGGTCATTGATTTAGAGGAATCTTTGGAGGACTTGGAGGGATTGGCCACCCTTTTTCCTTTATCCATTTATGTCTCAAGAATGGCAGTTTTGAGCCTCTTGATTGCATGAGAAGATTGGACTGATGAAACAACATAGTCAATTTGGGAATTTTTATTTAACGGTGGTGGAGGAGGGTGAAATGGTAATGATGTTGTAGGCCAACCATGATGATGTATAGTGGGTTGATGGACAACTTCCTGCCACCCATCATTAATGGGTGGCTCTGGATGCATAGAGACATGAGGGGGACACAGACAACAGAGAATTTTTTATGAGGATCAAAAGGAGGTCTCTCAGTTATGGGTTGCAAAATACCTTGGCCAACTAAATTAAAAAATACACCCTGGTAAAGATGATTTAATTCTTGTAGATCAATGTCAAAATGATTTGAGAACTGTTGCCTTCGGTGGCCCCTTTTCCAATTATTACCCATGCCTTTGTTGGCACCTCTGTCATTGCTACCCCTACTAAACAAACTCATCCTAAAGAAAGTTTCAAATCCAAATATGAATTTTTTTTAACTATCCATTCATTAACACTCTAACTGAGTAAAATCAAAATGTCGGCTCTATCATTGACAACATAAGTATATGCAATCCACCACATTTCTAATTTAATAACAATGGAATTGGAACAGGGAGTTATAGGGTCATCAAGAAAATGGGGGGCTTTGTAATGAATGAAAAATGATAGCATGGATGGGAATGAATAAATGGATATTGTTAAAGAAAAATGAAGAACCTTATTCTCATAAAAACAGTGTCTCCATATCATAATTTCCAATTCAAGTCGCCATCCAATCCTTTTCCATCCTTTTTATTCATTATAATAGAACATGGAATAATTTAAATGTTCTTAGGAAAATGATAGGCATATAATAAGCGAAAAATGAAATTATGAATGGGAATGAGATGGTTATTGTTTGATTACATGAAATATCATTCATTAATTTTAAAATCAACACTACCAACATTTGTTGAAAACCATTTTCATATCCATAGTTTATTTAGCCAATTATTTCCATGTGAAGATGGTAGCAACCCCATTCACCAAATTTTTTTTGTGTTATATCCATCTCTTTCTTTTAAAAAATAAATCTCAATATACAAGACCTATGAATATGGAAATTTCAAATCTACCAGTTATAAAAAATAAATCAAGGAAATCGATCATATCCCCAAACCGTTGTCTTTACCAATTAGATCAAATAAATAAATCATCTTTTCAAATTAAATCATGACATGAAGGAACTATAAGAACAATTAAATGTTATTTTAAAGCCTGCTATAACTCCAAAAAAAAGTATTGTGAAATCAATTTAGGTTCTAAATCCCAATATGGGACTTTCTATAATAGTTTCTGAAGCCAATTTTACTTTTGAAATTCAATAAAGTTCCTTCGAGATAGATAAATAGTGAAGCCATGGTTTTGTTAAGTTCACTCACTTGTTTTTCAATAGATGGGTTGGGCAACCAAACAATTTCTATCTAATGTTTGAACCTAATAATCGAACCCCTTGAATCGATGGAGGAACTAGGCCAAATAGAAAGGAATGAGGTTTGAGGAATAAGGCCAAGACAAAGCCCACGAAAGCAACAATGATCATAATCACTCTTGCTAGGAAGTTAAAGTCCATTAAATACAATATGGCATTGACATAAAATAGATAAGATATTATTATATTTTACAATAGATTTGATAATAACATGGAGAACAAAACCCTTATAGCTTCAAAACCAAGTCATGGGAGGAACAGAGCACACTTAAACCCAAAACCCCATCCATAATTTCTCAAATCTAGTGGATACAATACCCAAATGATTCAAAACCTAAGTAAGTATGGTATGGTAGTTAACCATGGTTCCTTTATTTTTTGAATAAAAAACCATTTTATCGGAGTAAATCAACTACATTCATTCTTCAAACTGTTGTTAACAATAACACCAAGTAATTTCGACATCTGCTTCAGGCCCAAACAATAATATATTACCAAAAAAAGTTCCCCAAAACTTTCATGGTTATAAACTCCATAAATACCAGGAAGGAAACAAAAATCAAATCGAAATGCAATATATTCAACAGAGATAGCTCACAACTCATTCACAATGTTTATTTCCTTAAAACTTTGGATTAACAAACACATCCTGCAACCGAAATCTAAGAGCCAACATGTTGATTTTATTTTGAATAGAGCCTAGGTATTCATGAATGAAGAGGTAAAATCCACATACCTGTAAGAATAATTCTAGGAAACCATATATCATCGTTACTCCTTCATCGAGGGCCGAACACGATGGAGAATTTGCTAACCAAATATTCCAAAAATGAGTGGGAATGGTAAGGTGGTAGCCTCAAGATAGGTTAATAAATACATGCATTAAATGCACGTCATTTCCCAACCTCGACATTCAATTCCATCAACCACTGCATGGTCAAGAACACTTAGCCTTCAAACAATTTCATACAACATCAACTATTCATTAACCATTTCCACATTAAATTTTGAACACCAAAGGTCAGGATCCAAATATGGACCATAAACTAACATGTGAAAATTCACAACATATCCCATATACTTTGCACCACATAAACATATATCCCATATATCTTGTTTATGTAGAATCATTATACCATATGACAACTAACATTCATGTATGCCACCAAAGTCGCATTTGCTTGCATGTAGCTTGAACTCAAGGTTGAAACATATAAAAGTTTAGTTTTATAGAGTGTAAATAAAACTGTAAAGATGTCTTCATTCAAAGAAAGTCGTGACATAATTAACATCCCTTGATTTCAAACAAAACTAGGCTAGGGTGTCCTCCCTTTTATTTCCATACTGTGAACTTATTCCTATAATGTAACCATGACTGTATCTTGAAAATTTTAATAATAGGAGCCACTTCTTTTCCTTATTATTATTATAAAGGGGTCCTAACTATTTATAATTATTAATAA
>ML777343.1:919730-941029 GCA_009831015.1 Picea engelmannii | reverse complement strand
TATATATATATATATATATATATATATATATATATATAAGTAATAATGCATTGCAACTCATTTGTAGGAATGGATTTCATGTTGTGCTTTTGGGCATCAACAAACCAACGATTCCATAGGGAAATCTACTTTCAGTAGATTTAGAACTCAGAATGCTTGGTTTTCTAGACCAATAGAAGTATGTGATCAAAATTGTTCATAAAATAGTTATGTAACAGGGGGAAAATAACGACTTAAGGTAGTTGATGGAATGAGAATTCGTGGAATAATGTATGGAAAGTGAGATGTATGAGGGGAATTGGTCATGTATGCATAACAATCAACAAGACTCATATCCGAAAATACTTATAAATTTGAAGGAGGATACTTAAAATATGCTCTTGAATCTCAGAATGGAGGTAAGAAATCGATAGCAAAATATGGGAAGAAATCAAAGGCAATTATGCCACAACAGTATTGAAAGCAAAAAGTTATTTCATTGGTTTTTCGAAAGCAGGATACTGTAACAGTTATGTATCACCTTATTTTTATTGATCAACAATACTTACAAAACTGACATAATTATGGAAAAATTGATCCAGACCTTACGTCCTATAACCATTCAAAATAAACAACATAAACCAAAACCCAATAAACCAAAATGAAAAAACAATGAAAGAAAAAAATATGTACAACAATCATATTTACACAATATAGAGTCATGGATAAATTTGGTTTCACGTAATGTTTCAAGTGTGAACCATTGGTACTATAAGAAAACCATCACTTATCCATGTCCTTAAGAAGATATGAATTTGGGCCAAGGATAGAAGTGATTTTGAAAGGACCTAGACATAAATTTTTGAACTTAGAATGCCTTCCTCTCTTGACATGCGATGAGTCCCATAATAAGAATTTGTCATTTATTTTAAATTCAACAGCCTTCACTCATATATTAAAATACTTTTTCACTGTTTGTTGCCTCCTTTTCATATTTTCCAAGGAAAATTTCCTTTGTTCTTCCATAGCTAACAAAGTATTTATCCTTTGAGAAAAATTAGAAGAATTTAATTCTTCAGTCTATAACATCAACTGTAAGGAAGAAAAATATAATTCAATAGGAAGAATAGTCTTATGGTCGTATATGATGCGAAATGGAGTAAAGCATGTACTTGCTTTAGCGGTTGTACAATCTGCCCAAAGAGCATAAGTTAGAAGTGTGTGCCACTGGCGAGGTTTGTATTCTATAATTATATTTATAATCCTAACAAAATTATTATTATTATCCGGCTGGATATCAGTGGCCACCCACCTTTTCTAACTAGCTCAAAATATTTTTCTGGCAATTTTGGTAATTTACTAGTTTTAGTAGTTTTTAACTTCCCGGGCCATTTTGAGGGTCTAAATGAAGGTTTTTCGATAAATATATTCTAAATGGTATTCAAAGTATTTTATTGAGCCCTCAAAATGAATCTCCTCAACAATACCTTTCCAATGAGCTATTGTGCACCCCAAATGAAGATCGTATGGAAATGATATGCCCCCAGGAAGTTGATACACCAAACTACCCAAAACGGGGTCGAGAAAAGTGTTGCCTTTTCATCTTCCGTGGTTAGGATTTTGGATTTTATTTATGATAAAAAGGAATCTTGAGCCTCATTGTAAAATCATCTTCTTGTGAATGATTGCAACTGTCACATCTCTTCTAAGAGATAATCCGCCACCATTCCAGCATGCTTGTTTTCCACTGCATTTTACATTTTCAGCTTATTTTCATATTGAATAGAAAAACGGTTTTATTGTATCTCTGTTATTCTATGTTAAGAATATTTTAATAATTTGTATTCATTTCATTCTTATCATAAAATATGGATTAGTGGTATCATAACAAGTTGATCTTGATCGTTTTTCAGTGCATGTCCTCGATGAGGTTTGAGTATAGAAAGTCGGGTCTCGAGCTTGTCTCTCTTGAGGAAAATCGTTGTCACACACCCAAGAAAACCTCAATGGAGGAAAAAATGAAAAATGAAAAAGCAGACAATTCTATCAATTTTTTGCTTGAGAAAGATCTCACACAATAGAGGGATGAAATGATGGAGAATTTTTCCCACATCCTTCAACGCTTGTCGATAGCATGAGGCACATTCTCCTCCAAGAACCACTTTGAAGGCACCTCATCTTTCAAGGTACAGGTCAATTTTGATACTCCTATATTTGAAGGTCAGATAGATGTGAATTCCCTAGATAAATGGTTAAATGTGTTAGAAGGTTATTTCTTTGTTCACAATTTTTTTGATAGAGAAAAGATCTTCGTGCTCCTTAATGCTCTCCCCCATGTCAAACATTGGTGGGAAACTTATTGGGATCAATGTTACACAAAGGAGCCTAGAATATATGGGGTCGAGCCCACTTGATATTTTTTTGTGGATGTGGTAAAGGAACAGTATTACCCTCTTAGCAACTATGAGGACTAGTACATGAGATGGACCACACTGCGGCAAGAGAGGGGCCAAGAAATTCTAGATTTTACCAATACCTTCCATACCTTGTGCACCAAGATAGGTATCAAATACTTCGAGTGACATCTGGTTCTGAAATATCGGGTGGCTCTACACATATACATCCAATCTGAAATGGATTTTATGGACGTCTCATCACAGGGTGTTGCTTACCAATATGTTGTTAAAATTGAGTAGAAATTTAAGCACCAGAGAAAACGAGAGTGCTAGTATGCAAATACTCAACAACCAAAGTATGATAAAGATGGCCCTAACAAATAGTATCCCAAAACCTAGTCCAAGCCAAAGGAAAAGAAGGGTCATATAAAGACGAAGAAGGACACCATAAAATGGTGTGTTTTCCACAAAATCCCTTGGTATAACACCGATGCATGTCACTCAAAACAATCAATGGTGGGAAATATCAAAGAGAAGGAGTCAAGCCCTGATTTAGAAAATATTGATAGAAGACAGATTATCAACGCATACCCAACTGCTATTTCCGCGACCACAACTATTCAACAAGAAGAACCCACAGATCCTGAAGAGGGAGAGCACCTTTTTCATTCACAGATGTGGGTGAAGGGCACCCTACTGCATTTTTTTGTTGATAGCGAAAGATAAAATAACCTCATATCCGCAGAGGCCATCAAACAATTGGGATTATCAATAATACCACACCCGCAACCAAACAACATCGAGTGGCTTCACCAGGGATGAGATCTCTGTGTCAACCAACAATGTCGATTGTCATACAACATATAGCCCTTCAAGGATGTGGTATTATGTGATTTTTCCCCACTGGATGTATGTGATGTTCTCTTGGGCCAGCTATATATGTGGAAGTGCCATGCTATCTATGAGTCTCGACCCCATAGTGTCATTGTTACTGTGGGGGGTCATCTCTACATGATACCAAAGGTAGTTCCAACTATTGTCCCACCTAAACGATAACAAAAAGTAGTATCTCATACTACAAAATTCAGTTCCTTCACAATCTGTTTGAAAGGTGAATAGAAGGATATTGCAACCACTACATCCTTGGCCCAAGCAGCTTCTATCCAACAAAAGCAGGTCGGAAAGATTGCAACAAATTGTAAAAATTTCTTATGCACATAGGAATCTCATGTATCCATATTGGTTAAAATGGTCCAACCCTTCCAGCCACAGGTTCATGATAACCTTCAACAAGCTAAGCATGGCAACTCCTCCAAAAAGTCAAACAACTCATCAAGATGCAGATTCAACAAATGATTTTCCATCTCCCCCGGGCACTCAAAACAATGGAGAAAATTTCTTCCGAAGGAGGGAGGATTGATCGAAGTGGATATCAGTGGCCACCCACCTTTTCCAACTACCTCAAAACAATTTTCTGGCAATTTTGGTAATTTACTATTTTTAGCAGTTTTTAACTTCCGAGACCATTTTGAGGGCCTAAATGAAGGTTTTTCAAGATATATATTCTCAATTATAGTCCAAGTCTGTTATTTATCCCCCAAAATGAATCACCTCGATGATACCTTTCCAACGAGCTATCGTGTGCCCTAAATGGATATCGTATGACAAAGTTACGCCCTCGGGAATTTGATACACCAAACTACCCAAAACGGGGTCCATAAAATTGTTGGCTTTTCATCTTCTGGGGTTAGGTTATTTTATTTTCTTTATGATAAAAATAGATTTGGAGCCTCATTGTAAAATAATCTTCTTGTAAATGTGAGTATCTGTCACATCTCTTCTCAGAGATAAGTTGTCACCATTCTAGCAAGTCCTTCACTCTGTATTTTATAGTCTTTGTACATTTTTGCTCATTAATAGAAAATTTTGTATTACTGTATCTCTATGTTTAGGGTTGCATATGCCATACAAACAATGTTTGAATAAATACATCAAGTCTATCGGTAATTAGTACACCTATAACATCAAAATCCATAAAAAAGGCATAAAACTATATACTTGGTTCAAAAAATCAAAGTGCACAAATTCACCAAAGGAAGCGTGTGCATTGTGTGTAGAATGTGCAGGCCAACACAACCCTAATAACACACAGTGCATAGAATGCACAAGATGCATGATTTTATATGAGTAAACCCACACACTTCTCATGAACCATGCATTTATGAATCTTGTCGGCCTGTCAACCACTTCCATCCCAACCCCCAACACGATTTGACACTTAGATCTGACCGAAATATAGATTGGAGGTTGGTCAAGGGATAGAAAGTGCCTTAAAAGGCCCCTTGTTCACAGAAGGAACTAGTTGTATCTTTCCATGAATGAAAACTATCAATATGCGCCATGGGTGTGTTAGGAAAAGAAGAACTTCAAGGTATTGTTATTCTGCAAGAATTATTCTTCGAGGATCCTCTTTTCTCTTTGAATCATTCAAACACTATAACAAGGTCCATTCCACTCACCTGTTGAGAGGATTGGAAATGTATTTATTCACTAATTTTACTTTCCATTGCATGAAGAGAAGATACCTCTATTAGGGATCTCAAGATCCCTCTCAAGGAGGAAGAGGGGATTCATAACTCCCTACCTTTCTCTATGGTGCTAACCTATAAATACATTGATCCATTGGTAGATATATGATTTTCTTTTTCATTTTTTATGGTTCTAGTTATTGCAATTTTTTCTAACATTTGTTTCCCTTTAATTTTGTTTTTATTTCCTTGTTTCATGTGTATTTGGTTATCTAATCAACTCACAACCCTCTGTATTGTTTAGCTGACTTAACTAGGAAAGTAAGTGTTGTGTTTTTGCTCACCCATGTGAAAAAACCAACACAATAGATTGGAGACCATAGTGGGGATTGCAAATAAAATTCCTCTCTATTTAAGTCTTGAGAGTGCTTATTTTTAATTGTTTGGATATGCAGGTACCAAAACCGGCCTAATCCAGTCTTCCAAAGTCAGAATTCAGAGCTAAGGCAAGACAATTTCATTTTGAAATTTCTTTCTCAACGCATGACAAGAAGTGCGTGTATTTGAAAGAACACAGGCATGCATTATTTGCATTATGTTCTATGTGCACGTAATATCCTTCATAAACCCTCACATTATGCACAATTTGTGTGCTTAGCGTGACTGACAGAACTACAACCCACACAGAAGTTCATTTTTTGGTAAATTTTAAGGGTTTGGTGAGTGGTTTGAGGGCCCCTTGCCTTCATATTTTAATTTCGTGCACTTTGTAAAGAAATCACACTTCACTTAGAGTCCATTCTTACAAGAAATGTTAGCTAACATAAGCACACATGGGTAAAAAGAATCACAATTCTTCTCTTTGCTTTGTTGCCACATTGATGGCTCATTTGGCATTTAAAACTTTGAGTTAAATTTATTGTTTTTTCAAACACAAATAAACTATTTTCAGACTAGAAATCAATTTTAACCCTCAAGTATGCTCTTCCCCCACACCCAAGTGTGATCTCGAGAATCAGAAAATGTGGTTGAAAGGAAATTTCATCTCTTTTAAAAAATCATTAGGAGAAGACAAAACCCCCCGAGGGTACCTCTTAGTTTTGGAAAATTATATTAAAGCTTTGTAAGGGCCCATAAATTACCACATCCTTACAATCTTAGGATAGTTTCTAAAAATATTTCTTAGTGTAGAAAACATTCTACGGATTTTAAAGATCAAGTAAGGACCAATATGTCCACATTTATAGTTCTCTAGGGATTTAAATATTCTGCAAGGTTGTACCAAAGAAACATAGTAAGCTAGGTAAGAAGATTTGAAAGGACCACAGGAAGTGCACATGCTACAATCTTACACTTGATTTATTAAAAATATTTTGCACACTTTTTCACTTTCTTGCACACAAAGCCACTCATCACACACATTATTTCTATTAGAATAGTGGAGGTCGAAGTAAGATTTTTTTTTAGTACCCACAAAGTACTTCAAAGGAACTCTAAAAGATTGGACTACTTTAAAAATTATCCACACCAATTTAATTCAAACAAGCTTGGTCCATGACCCCAATCTCTCAACCCACTCCATCTAATTTATTTTTTTAAACACTAAATTTTCCAACACAGGAGGTGCCTAAAGAATTTTTTTAGTCTAGGTAGGATCTCGGGGGTAGGCATATAAATAAACCCTCATTATCAGGTTCCCACATTTTGAAACAATAGAAATTGAGAATAGGGATGCTTCAAATCCTCCCAGTCAAGTGTTCTTATACCATAAGGTAGGGAGATACTCATGAAGGGTCGAAGGCTGAGGTCGGGTTGTTCTACACATCCCTCCTTGAGTCACCCAACTCTTGTGAGGGTATCGAGCTTGTGACCCATTTTTTAGGAAAAAACTCTAAATGTTGCACTTTGACCAAGGTACTTAGTGTCCAAACATGGGATATCTACCCAGGTGGTATTTGTGGGCTACAATTTCACCTTGGTCATATTTTGTGTGGCTATTGGGAAATATCACCAGCTCTTTCAAGATATGCACCCTCTACCCCTCATTATAACTGACTACTTAAACCTTAACTAGTTCCTATTTCAGTGGATTCAGACCCCATTTTCGAGTGATATTAGAAGGCACAGTGCTAAATTGAGAGGAAGGACGATAGGTCTCTTAGGACATGAGCATTTAATTTTTTTCTTTTCCCCCACGCTAACAAAATCAACCTATCCACATGTTTCTTTATTGTATAGTTGATGTATGATGTTCATTTAATTACATGCAATTATGAGTTACACTATTTTGTGAAGGTCAAAGTCATTAAAATCACATGTTCATTTATTTCTCTCTTGTCACCATTTTCCCATATTTAATTTGCTATTCAGAACCATAGGGGAACCACAAAATCCCCGTCATTCTAGATGCTTGCAGAATCTCCCTCCTATTCTAAGAGTCCCTAGTCTTACCAACTAATTGGCTCCACCATCTCACACCCCAGTGAGCATTACTATTTTGGGATCAGCCTTACTTGGTTCCACTTTGCTTGGACAAAATAACCAAGTCAATCCATCTATTGGTTCTTCTCCACAAGGAGGCGGGGGTCAAGATTCTTCTCATGGAAGAAGTACAAACCCACCAAATCCCTCTAAAGGGGAAAGTTCACTACCTACATAGATAATGGCTAGAACTAATCCTCCACCAAATCCCCCTTTTCCATACTTAGCATCCCTCAACATTCATGATTTAACCAAACTCGCAAATGAACCCATTTTACATGATTCCACTTGCCCCAATATGCCTTCCAAATTGCCTTCATATATTCCAAAGTTTGAAGGAAAACCAGGGGAAGACCCCACCAACCATGTTATGACCTTCCACTTATGGTTCTCTTCAAACCACATCATGGATGATTCCAGCCACTTGAGTTTATTTCAAAGAACCCTCATTAGTTCATCAGCCAAATGGTATCTGGACTAAAAAGTAGGGTCCCATGTGACCTTTGAATCATTGGCCAAGGCCTTTTTGTCCTTTTTCCAATTACCAGTTAGTCATGACACTGATTTAGAAATTCTCTCCAATTTCAAACAAACCACTACTATCCATATTTCCAACGACATCCATGAATGGTGTTGGCGATGTAGTTTGTGTAGAGAAGAAACCACCAAAGAACAATGTATTGATTGGTTTCTTAAATCACTCTTCCCCGGTATTGCCAAAAAAGTAGCATCCATGTTTCTTAAATTAGAAGAGGAAGCCATTAGCAAGCCCTAGCAATTCAACCTCATATATGCCCAATCAGGTTACTTATACACAGTATTTCCTAATGCACCCAGACCCCTACCATTTGGCAAGGACAAACCTGGGATTTCTCATGGTGTGAATGGGTTGACTAGTTCTATGACACATATCAACCCTTACGGCCACCCATAACCCACTTATGGTGCAAATCAGTACCCTCAACCATATGGAGAGACATCTTATTACCCTCCTTACACTCACCAACATTCATATCATGTGGCTCCCCCTCCACCATTGGGGAGACACCCATCGATACCCCTGATTCATCTAGTCTCTCAACCAAGTACGGGTCCACCCCCAACCCCCCTCTATAACACCAATAGTAGTGGAAGTACTTCAACTTCCTATATGCCATATGGATCATCTCCACAAAATAACCTATATTTTCCATTTCCTATTCCTCCCTAGCCAGTTGCTCCCCCAGTAGGACAACTGCATATCGGTGTTAAATTTGTTCAACCCTCTCCCATTCAACAGGTTCATTCTTTTGAACAGTTGAACAAGAAAAATCTGTCCCATTAGCTGAATAATTCCAAGAAGAAAGGAAAAAATTGAAACAATAACAACCAAGGACTAGGAGGAAATAACCACCGACAAAATTGTACTGTTGGGGACAACCAAAATCAAGGAAACCAAAATCCCCAAGTGGGAAACAATAACAATCAACCATGAAAAGGGAAGTAAAATAATCTATGAATAGAATTCTGTTACGCTTTATGTTGTGAGTATGAACATTATACTCATCACTACCCCTAAATTGTCGATTACAAATGAATGAAACAATCCATGAACACAGAATGCCCTCCAACACCACCTGCCCCTCAGTCGGCCCCACAACCACCACCTCCATCCGTTTTCCAAAACCTTATTCCACACCAAGGTGTGATGAATACCCAACAAGAGATAAACTCTACCCCACCACAAATGGAGCAATATCAAAACTCATGTCCCAATCAACCTGAAAATATAGACGATCACAATATCCTCCATACCAATGAAGACGAGATTCTTCTGCAAACATGTATTCCTCCATACGATATGCCTTCCTATGCTAACCAACCACCTCAGAAACAAATCCATATACAACTATACAACCATTGATTATCCCATGCCCTAACACTGAACCAAATCCTTGTATACCCCGCATACCTTTACGATAGAATGTACATAACCCTCATGCTAGGGAAGCTCGTAATTACAGTTTGGTCAATGATTTAGCACAATCTCCTATAGCCATGTATATTTTGGAGGTCCTCCAAACCTATCCATCACAATGCAAATCATTTCTTTCCACCTTAGGGGCAGTCGACCCAGTGGATACTTGACTAATCACTTTTTATTTAGACAGCAGAGAACCACGCCTCCCTGCTCTGATAGCCTTTAAAATACTAGTTAAGATCTGGAACATCACAAATCATTGGTGCATCATCAATGAAGGTGCATCCACATGCATCATGTCCAAATTAGTATGGCAGAAACTTGACTCACCTGAATTAGTCCCATCTACCATGACCCTAAGAGCTTATGACGATCGACCATCATCCTCTGAAGGGCTCATCCAAAATGTCCCTATAGAAATTGGGGGAAAAACCACCATTATTGAAATTGAAGTTATCGACACCCCACTTGATTAAAATATTTTGTTCGGATGTAGCTACATGTATGCTATGAAGGTGGAAGCCTCTTTTGTGTTTCATACGATGATGTTTCTTGATAACGGGAAAATCTTCACCATCGACCAACTTACACATTAGAAGCCTAATTATTCCACCAACATTGATAAAATCCTCCCTCTTTTCCGCACTAGCTCAGATGCTTGTCCAGTCATCGACATTAGCCCTGGAATATTCAAAGACCCATCCTTGTTAAGAACTTATCATGGAGCACCACCTCTCGTAAGCTCATTTATTTCAGCATAAGTGTGTGCAGTTTCCTCTAATGAAACAAATGTCCGAGACAAAAATCCCTTTACTGAGTCCCCTCCCCACCTCGACATTCGGCGAGTCGATGAACTACTACCTCAAGAATTTCCTAAAAACACCACCGAACCACTTGTCCTAGATTCCCCCCCCTACAAGGGAAAATACCAGTTTGGGAGATAGTCCCCAAAGACATTACCCAAATCCATTTTCTCTACCCCCCACATAGAGTCCAAGCATTACAGGTATCTTCTACCCTCACTCTTTCCAACATCGTTCTCGCCATCCTTTTATGGTATATCCATCCAACTTCTATGGTTCCTACACCATCTCTCCCTCCTCAGACAGATGGATTATTGATGCAAATCACAGTATAGGTCTCTACCACAGCCCCCCACTCCCAACTGACAACAGCACTACCACCACTGGGGAAAGGCAAAGGAAGAATGTGCCCATACCTCCACTCCCTCCTTGATCTCAACCTCCTTTCATACTATGTGAAAGAGAAGGACACCCCACTAACATATGTCCTACACTTTCTGAGTTACGCAATCTTATCCATCTCCCTAAAGAAAACCCATTGCTTTCCACTTAACCCAATACCTCCACTGCTACTATGGTGTCCTCAACCCCATGGAAGAAAGGGTTACAAAAATGTTTCACTTGTGCCATATTCTTATAACATGACCATTACACCCATCATTTCCCAAATCTAACTCAATTTCGCCAAACATCAGTCATTGTACGCCACGCATCTCTGTCAGATCCCTCTCAGGAACTCTCTAATGACAGTCACATTATTCACATTTGTTATATTTTTTCATTGCGCTCTATGTGAATCACTTGATCATTTCACGTACCAATGTCCTTTGATTGTGGAATACTGAGGTCATCACTCAACCCTATACAACCTCATCCGAGATCCCCACCAATCGTGATGCAACACAAACCCCTCATCCAATCCTCGAATGTTGTCATTATCACCTCCCCTATATCCAAAGTACTCCCCATCTCTCCATCATTCACATTTCGCAAGTTGTAGGATATTCCCCCAAATCCTCACAATTCTCTGACAAGTATCCCATACAAGATCTTGCCCCCGACCACTGTGTATCATCCATAGTGTATTGAAATTTTGTTTATGTCAAGTGATCCATCACACCTCATATGTGATATCCCTTCTACATCCTCATCCCTTAAGGAAAATAACACTTACCCGTTGATAGTTCCCCCTACCATCTCCCAAGATCCCCTGTATTCTCTCATTTTACACTGCGACGAATATATTTTGGAGGAAATGACTACCCTTGATTACCCATGGAATGTGCTCCATCATCTAACACTTTTTCTCTCACAAGAGGTATTTCACCATCCATACCAAGACCCCCTGTGTGAAATCAAAACCAAGGATTGTATTCCTCTAGGATATATTGACTGGTTCAAAAATCCTATTCTTGCCCCCAATGCTCTTGAAGAAGGCAACATGGCCAACATCTCCCTCAAAGTCAAAATTGACATTTCCATTAAACCGAGCATCATAGAATAGATCACCATTGGCACTGCATGCTCCCCTGAAGAAATAATTTCTTACAAAGCTCTCTTTCAAAAATACCAGGATATTTTTTCCTGGTCATATACAGATATTCCTCCCCTCGAACCTTCTATAATTGAACATCGAATCGACACATGGACAGGTATCTCCCTTGTTCACCAAAAGTAACACCCCCTCCACCCATCCAAAGTTGTGCCTATCAAATCCGAAATTGACAAATTACATGATGTCGAGTTCATTTACCCCATTGCATACACTTCTTGGGTATCCAACCCCATCCTCATTAACAAAAAATAAGGAACTATTCGCGTCTACACAGAATTTCGTGACCTCAACCAGGATTTTCCCAAAGACAACTTCCCAACCCCTTTCATTGACCAAATAATCAATGATTATGTCGACCATGAGGAATTTTCATTTATGTATGGGTTCTCTTGCTACAATAAAATTCAAATCCACCCAGTAGATCAGTAGAAAAGCACTTTTACAATCCCCTGGGGCACCTTTTTTTATCCCATCATGGCCTTTGGGCTCAACAATGTCAGTGCCACATTCCAACGAGCCATGACCTATGTTTTTCATGATCTTTCTCGTATCATCCTTTCTTATTTGGATGGCCTAACTGCTCGATCCAAAAAGCGAACCCAACATTTAGACGACTTACGCACTATTTTCCAACAATGTTGCCAATATAATATCCTGTTGTACCCCCTCAAGTGTGTCTTTCGCGTCATTGTTGGGTGCCTCCTCGGGTTCATTTTCTCCCAACATGGCATCACTATGGACCCCCTCTAGGTTAGAGTTATCATAGAAATTTCATCACCTAGGACTTTACGCCAACTACAGATCCTACAAGGCAAAGCCAACTTTTTACGTCACTTTGTCCCAGACTACACCACTTGCACACATGGTTTTCTCCACCTATTATTCCATGATATCCCATTTCTATGGGACGAATATGCACAAATATATTTTGATGATTTAAAATTCTCCCTATCCAATGCCCCTTTGATTAGTCCCCCAAACTATGATCGTGATTAAATCCTCTACTTGTCAGCCTATGTTGTTTCAGTTGCAAGAGTCCTCATCCAATTAGGGGATGATGGGCATGAAAATGTGATTTACTACATTAGTAAAAACCTTTCAAGACCACCCTTAAAGTATAATCATGATGAAAAAATCATGTTAGCATTTGTCCTCGCATTCCAAAAATTGTTTCATTACATTCTTCTTCGAACCACCAAGGTCGTAGCATATTCCAACCCCATGCAGTACTTTCTCAGTCGACAAAAGATCAATGGAAATTTTTTCCGATGGATAATTCTCCTTTCGAAATACAATATAGATTTCTCCACTTCTAAAATAAAGAAATTTCTTGTCCTAGCCGAAATCATTACATATTTTCCCTTAGACGCGAAAGATTCCCCCATCAATGAGGATTTCCCTGATGAAAATATGTTCTTCATCTCTTCAAAATACCCCTGGTATGATGACCATCTCATCTACCTTTGTACACAAAATTTTGGGTCTCATCTAACTCAAGATGAAAGCCAATGCATTCGCCATCAGGCTCCCTGATACCTCCTAATCGGAGACATTATTTACCAATGCAGGGTTGATACCATCCTTTGATGATTTCATACCATTGACGAATCAAAAATAGTCTTGAATGATTGCCATAATGGCGCATGTGGTGATCACCTCTCCAGTATGTCCACCGCCCAAACAATAATTTGAGTAGGATACTTCTAACCCACTTTGTTTCATGACTTCATCCATGCTGTCAAATGATGTGATAAATTTCATCTTTATGGAAACAAAGCATGAAATACACCAACTCTTCTACACCAAGTCATCATAGTCGACCCCTTTTGTAAATGGGGAATATATTTCATGAATTGCCATCCTCCATCCAGTAATGGACAAAAGTACATTGTCATGGCATTGGATTATTTTTCCAAATGGGTTGAAGCTATTCCCACATTTAACAACACTGTTGACAAAACAATGCATTTTTTCTTCAACCATGTCATTACGGGCTGTACTTAAAGAATTTTTATTCCTAAGCGTAGCCCCCCTACATTAGGTTTCTCTTTTCTTACACATTTGTAGAATTTTTAGTATTCTTTTCAGCCACCACTCTTTATGTTTGATCTATCACCCATGTTGTTGACAGATGTGTTATCCATCATCCTACCACATTGGTTACGCTAATGGTGTCAGCCGTTGGACCCAAAATATCACTTCGGTCGCTTGGGCCATCTATGCCCCCTCACATTTATTACTCCATTTCAATGGCATATGCTTAGGCCCGACCACCAACAACCAAGACGTCATCATTGGTCTCCTCGCTGAGGCTAGTCACTACCACATTCATCACCTTGGCATTCTATTAGATTCCCAGCTCATCATTCTGCAGCTCAACAGTGTGTATCATTTTCATTATCCTTTCCTCTTCCAAAAATACCTACTTTGATTTCGTCACATTTACACATATTCCAAGAAACCTCAATCAAGTAGTAGATCACATGGATAACCTATTATTATATTTCCATTTATCACATTAAAAACATCATATACATAGCATGATACGTTTGTCAAAATATAGCAATAGACATCAAAAATAATAAACACAAAATACAAAGACAAGAATGATCCCCAATATATCCACTATATATATCACAAAGGTGATCACTATTTTACAAAAAATATATACACATCTGCTCGAAGGCTTGTAAGTCTCATAATCCTTATGATCACAAAACTGGGTATCAAAAACCTATACAAAATCAAGCCCACAAACCCATACATCTCAACTTGGCACTCATGGTTCCCCTGGAGCTTCCTCCCCATGTCCCCTATCAGCTAGAGGTACCCCACCAGTTGGGGGAACTCTAGCTGTAGGAGGTATTCAATCAGTCATAGTTTCCCCTTCCATTTATTCCCTATGAATCAACGCCTGCCACTCTGTCGATACTCCTACAAACTGGTTCAAGACCTCATATTCTTGGATATGGGTCTATACACCCTTTGGAAACCCCTATCGGACCCACTCGAATTGTTGGTGAAAATCCTATAAGACAGTTGTCGCATCCCCCTATGGCTCTATGGATAGCCTTTCACCAGAATCATCTCTTCGATGCATCTATCCATCCCTTATGTTTGTTGGCTCCCTTTGAGTCAGCTCCGAGATGACCTCAGCCTCTCAAACCTGGGGTCCAACATCTGCAAAAGAAACCCAGATAGAGTGTCAACATCCATACAAATATATGATCAACACTATCTACCAAAATCAAAAGGAAAAATAACAAACATACCTTTATGATCCTAGTCCTCCCCAAGAGGTAGCACCATGTATGGATCCTGTCTGTAGTCCATACCAGTGTATGGAAACTTTAAAATCACCTAATAAATTTTCCTCCACACTCGAGAAATTGTGGTCGTAAAGTAATGGCCACCCTCCCCTCCTCCATTTTGGGACAAAACATGCACCCACCACACCAATCATGGCTCTTGCCACGATGATGGAGCCAATAGAATATGTGGGCATAATAGAGGCACCCTCTCCAAAAACCAAGCCTCTAAAACTAAACCAAACATAAAATCACTAGAATCGACATGCCAAAACCAATTCAGTTGGGACACCATTTGAGTATGCATAAGCACACCCCATGCAAGCAAGTCTCCATCCAAGACCTCCTCAACCACTCTCAAATGCCCACCTATGATTTTTTGAGTGCCCAAGGATCCATAAATCCTCACCACCATGGCAGTTGTGCACTATGTTGGCAGGTCATTTAGGGCCTCAATCTGCACTACCGAATGCGACATACGGTTCGGCCCAAAACAATATCTCCCTGTGATGGTCTTTACCCTATCCTCCCCTGGTAGATGGGGATCCACCGCCAATGCCCTCCCTCGGAATTGGATTCCTGTCAAAATTATATGTTTTATGTTGTAGAGAACGTTAGCTACTCCCCCCATACTAAAAAACACCACAAGTCATTGCTCCACATCTGAATAAAAAATGAAACTAATAAATCTTATGATTGTATCCACGAATAGTCAAAGAACTTTAGCAACCCATAGGATGGTGAGTGTCTACGCACTATCAAATGCTCCCTCACAACCTCTCTCAATCAATACCAGTCTCACTCTCGCTAGTGGATCGACATCGTCCCCAACTCTGTTGATCACCTGCAATCACCTAGAAACACCTGATCAACCACATCATACATAAAAATTCATAAACATAAAAAAATTCATACACCCCTCATCCTACACACAGTGTGTGGATTTCCCCCATATAGTTGCGCATGTATGCACGACTTTTAGTCAAACAATTGTGCACTAATGCAAAAATGTCAGACTCACAGCCTCGCATGGGTATGCAATTGTCTGTGATATAGGTGTGCATCCAATGCATGTCTTTCTATCTAACCCACACACCCATATGCACAATTGTTACCTGCACAACTGCATATTCTACGTGGGGTTTCCCATCACTGTCACACATTCATTAATGAACGCCTTTTTGGGAAAAACCCGCACATAATGTGTAGGCATTACACATTAATTTCATCACCCCTATGATCTTCAATGATGTAAACCTATCATTTTTCTTTAGAAGGATCAATTTCCTTAATCCCTGAAGAAGAATGAAGATGAATTTTCCCAGAGAGATGAAATTATCTTTTCCCTTGTAGAAACTTTATGAAGAGGGATCTTCACACCTTACTCAATGTTAAGGGTGTGATGATCTAGGATTGTCACAAGCTGCACCATAGTGGCCTACGATGTCGTCGCAGTTTTCTCAGTGTTAAGGATGCAACGATTTTCGTACGAAGGAAAAATAGGAATTTCTCAAATGTTCTAGAATAGAAGCTTCGAGGGTGAGGTATCCTCTGATTAGTTTGGATATGAGTCACATCCTTGATCTCATGGGATCATCCTAACCTTGTCACCCTATCCTTTTCACCTTATAAAAGGAGAAGAGTTCTCATGGGAAAAGTTAGTTGGATAGATTTTGGAGTGAGCTCGAGTAATTTTTGTAGCTTTGGGATTTTCTTTGTCAAGATAGATTGTTGGTATCAAAATCTATGGAGAAATAAGTGTATGGGAAGAAATGAATTGTTGGAAGGGACCTTACAACATCAAGGCATATGGTTGTACTCTCCTTTTCATATTTATAATACAGTAATATATTTCCTTCCCATAAAATTGTTCTTATTTTATTGTATGACTCCTTGATCACATACATAGGTTTTGTTTAGGATACGTTGTTGTTTTCACTTCATTGGATTATGTATTTTTATAGGTTCAACATCCCATAGGCCTTGGAATGGAGTGCGGATGACACTAGCGAGGAAAAATGAAATCTAAAAGGCATGTCATTTATCTCTTGTTAGTTAGTATGCTTGATAATTAAAACTTAGTGAAAGTTTTATATTCTGTTTTGTTTTGTTCTAGTTTCGGGGTGAAACTAGGGAGATATGTCTTTGTCTGTACTTACCAATTAGTTTCATAATAATAGGAAACTGATTTCTACTCATGCACACATGCATGGGTATTCCCTCTTTTCTTGTGCACTAGTGGAAACCTACCTCAAAAACCTGCTATATGACCCTCCGTACAGTTCCTAACTACCCTACCCCAACTTCACAAAGTACAGGATGAAAAGCTCACTAACCTGTCTCTCAAAATCACTAGATCAGTAGCCCCACTCTACTGTAATCTCCAAATCACATCACAACTCTCTCGTCATATTAATAATAGTGTCGGTGCAACTGAGGTGGAATTGTGGGCCCACCATCCATATATAGGCCCTTTTCCCAACTTCCACATTCTGTTACAAGAGCCGAGAGCCTCCAATTTCTTAACCTTTCTAAGCCATGAGATCCTGATCAAGCCATATACACATTCACATTCCCTAGGTTATCATCTGCACTTCTCCCCAGAGGAGAATTTTGTTTTCACACCATGTTCAGTTACTCATTCTCACTTTCGGTTTTATCATATAGTTGTTATGTGTTATTTATCATTAGATATTGTACATGTAGGGTATTTGGTTTTTTATTTATAGGTACTTTTTAACAATTATTACAACCCCTTTAGGTATATGTTTGACACTGGCATGTAATTACTCCCTCTATAAACAATTGCATATCCCAGTCACACCCTCTGACATTTTCCTTTAGGGTCCCTACATCTGTCTCTGCAGTATCTTTACCTCTGCCATATTTTGATAATGTCAACCGATAGCACTCACCCACACATGAGTTGTCCCATTCTTATCTCCCCTTGGAAACTTGACACTCATGCTAATTTCACCCCCTAATATTGGGAGTCTCGATAGTTTTTTTCACTTCCAAGAGTGAACCCCATACTTCTTCTTATGATATTGCTAACCTTCCCAATGGACTCATGGGTCATATCATCCTAAACTTGGTTTTGTTGACTACACCCTTGCAGTTCCATTAGCTCTCCATATCATGCTCCATCATTTTCCCATCTACAGTCTATCCTCCATCCATTTACCTAATACAGAAACCCACCCATGGGGCCCCCACCCTCCACCAGTTCTCTTTCAAAAACTTGTTCCTTAAAAAGACGAAGCCATCTCTTACTAGGACACCCATTTTGGTATCTGTATACTTAACCCAAATTATTCTTATTTTATTTGGTAATTATACAAATCCCTTTCTCCCAGCATATACATAGTTTTTTTGGTCATCATCCCTGATGGCCTTCTTTTACCTGGAAAATCCACCTATGTCGCCCTTGGTTGGTACATCCACCCTTTTTTCATATAGACATTGTGGAAAAAACCCGAGTATCCCAAATCAATGTAACCACGATCTTTGAGTTTGCCCACTTTTTTAGCCTCCGACACCGTTTAACCCCATGTCTAGTTGTCCCCCTGACACTAGATCTAGTTTTATAGTTTCTCCCAATCATCCATCAACACCCGAACCAAGGGAAGTCTTGATTCGCATAGTGTATTGACTTCCTCCATGTTACCCATTAGTACCTGACACTATCTATTACTCACTGGCTTTCAAGAATCCCTTTTCTTCTTGATGTCACGTCTCTCTTCCTGTCGACATCATCATAGTTTCTTTAAGGATGATAGTATATTGACTCTCATTACCTTTTCAATGAGGATTCTCGTACGAAATAGTCATTGATTTCTGATTCTGTTGACCCCCATAAAATTTGAATTCAACAAACTCTCATGTTAAGGTGGGTCTTACTCTATGACCATTTCAACTTTCCATATCATCCAAAGACTTATGAATTTTATAGGATATCAATTCCTATGAGTCATCGACACTTATTATCATCATCCATTACTCATTTCAGAGCTAGTTCACCATTGAGTATTGTCATCTACCGTTATCAACTTCCACCGAGGGCATTGCAAATATATACATCATCATACATTTTTAGTTACAGTACCACATTTTTCTTTCATGACATGAGCATGGGGCATGCCTGCCTTGTTTGTATACAGATTTTATTTTTTTCTACCTAGAGAAAGGTTTGGTTCCCACAATTTTTCCTCTCCCTCCAGCGGATCACTCTTGCAGTTCCACCATTTGCTCTTCCACGCAATTGCACCATCAACAAAAGAAACATTGATGTATTTTGGCTATACATATTCTCTTAACCCCACACATTAGGCGACATCTGTTATCACTGAAAAATCGTCTACAAAATCACAAACAAAGGTTGAAGAAATAAATCAATTCTAGCAGCAATTAGTACACCTACAACATTAAAATCCATCAAAAAGGAATAAAACTATATACTTGGTTAAAAAAATCAAAGTGCGCAAACTCACCAAAGGAAGCACATGCATTATGCGAAGAATGTGTGGGCAAACAAAGCCATAATTGTGCACTGTACATAGAATGAGAAAGATGCATGAATATCTATGATAAAAACCACACACTTCTCATGAATGATGCATTTATGAATCTTTTCTACCTTTCAACCACTTCCAGTCTATCCCCCAACACGATTTGACACTCATATTTGAGCAAAATATAGCTTGGATGTTGGTCAAGGGGTAGGAAGTGACCTAAAAAGGCCCTTGTTCACATTAGGAATTAGTTGCATCTTTCCATGAATGGCCCCTATAAATATGTGCCATGTGTGTGCTAGAAAAATAAGAGCTTCAAGGTATTTTTATGCTACAAGAATTCTTCTTGGAGAATCCTCTTTTCTCTTTGAATCATTCAAGAACTATAGAAAGGGCCATTCCACTCACCTTCTGAGAGGATTGGCATTGTATTTCTTCCCCATTGTTACTTTCCATTGCATGAAGATAAGAGATCTCTATTAGGGAAATCAAGAGCCCTCCCAAGGAGGAAGAAGGGATTCATAAGTCCCTTCCTTTCTTTACGGTGCTAGCCTATCAATACATTGATCCATTGGTAGCTATATGATTTTCATTTTCATTTTTTATGGATCTAGTTCTTGCAAGTTTTTCTAACCTTTGTTTCATTTTAATTTTTCTTTTATTTCCTTGTTTCATCTGTATTTGGTTATCTAGTCAACTCACAACCCTTTGTCTTGTTTAGTTGACTTAACTAGGAAAGTAAGTGTTGTGTTTTTTTTCACTCATGTGACAAAACCAAAACAAGAGACTCCTATTCCTTGTGGGTTTATTTGTTTCCTACATCACTTGATGAGAACGAACTCTCAAGAGGAATCAAGCCTTTAGGAAACTTCTCATCTTCAATAGAAATGTTTTCCTTGGGCTTAAAAGGTTCACTATGTGTAGTGGCCAATTTAATTATTTAACATCAATTAATTATACTAACATAATAGTAAAGTTCAATAATTCCTTTATATTGAGCAAATTAGTAAAATTCAAAAATTCCTTTAATTGAGAACATTCACATATAGATTTATCAATAGATTTACCAACAAATAATAAAATTTTATAGCAAAATAAAACAAATACACAATTTTAAATACCTGGGTCTGATGCTAACCCTCCATTTGTTCGCTTGCCTTGTTGATCGTTGCTGCACTATGTAAACACTGCCTAAACCTACTATCCTCCCTACCAACTAGGACAACTACCTAGCTCCAGGATATCATATGGATATCCTGGCCCTCGTGCCCAAAACCTCCAACAAACCAGTGCCTGTACTGATCCAATCCGACTCCAAAACTCAACTCCTCTATGCAAGTCCAAGAGAGCCCCAAAATCAACCCCCCCAATCTCCCGTAGAAATGATCCCCTCGTAAACCTCCTTCCCCTCCATATTCCTCCTTCACTAACTTCCCCCTCATTTACTTCCCTACCTACCCATTTATTACCTTATCTTATCCTTTCGTAGTTAATGCCCCTTATCCCCTTTATTTATTATTTTATCCTATATTTAATGTCCTATCCCTTCCCGAATATGTAAGCTTAATTTAACAATATAATTTATTATCCCTTTTAAATTTAATACCCAAGTTATTGAATATAATAGGTAGTTAGTTAATTAATTAATTAATCAAAATTATAACCTTTAATTAATTAATAAATACTTAATTAATATCATTAGACCAATTGTTGTTTAGTTATTAACATGTTAGGAAAAATTAATTACTTAATAAATCTTTTACTTAATAATCCCTAAG
>ML777343.1:850898-910674 GCA_009831015.1 Picea engelmannii | reverse complement strand
GTCCGTACAAGATCATGAGGATTCTATAATGTCGTCGATTGATTATACTGGAAACCCTGTTTTTTTTTTTTTTTCGTTTCATAATCTTTTTTTAAACTCTGAAAAAGCCGGTGGAAAATTTCTGTAAGCATCGTTGTTTGCACACACAGTATGATGCTCAATTTAATTTGCATCAAATATAGAAAAACACTGCCGGTATAACTCAAGTGTAGGTCTCTTTTAGCTTATCTAAGTCTTATGTCTATTTTTTTTTGGGGGGGGGTTCCATATTTTCCTTTGAGCTGCGTGGAAATATTAAAACCTTTTAAGGAATTGTTTTTTTTGTCTAGATTCCTCTTATCCTTACGCAACAATCATGCCCTTGTCTAGTCTGGGAATATTGCAATAAACGTAGATGTCTTAGAGCACTCAAGATGTTATCTTTCCATTAGACCTGGCAAGTGGAGGTATCTATTTAGCTGAAGTTTTCCTGGACTTTTACCCTGCTCCAATTGCAACACAAGCACAAACAACTTACCAGGGGTATCATGCCACCAGGGATATTGGAACCCTAGTGGGGCCTTAACAATGCCCCTCTTTCACCAACCCAGCAAGTTGTAACAACCCTAGTAGCTTGTTTTACATTGGTAATTTGTTTTTACATTTTCAATTCATATTGCATTTTTTTTTTTATATATATTTGTTTTAAAATTTCTGTGTTTTGTTTGCAGGTTAAGCATAGTTGGAGTTAGAGCTTGGAGTTTTGGCCCTTAGGCCCAGATTTCAAACAAAAGCTCTGATACCATTTGTAGTGGCCAATTTAATTATTTAACATTAATTAATTCTACTAACATAACAGTAAAGTTCAATAATTCCTTTATATTGAGCAAATTAGTAAAATTCAAAAATTCCTTTAATTGAGCACATTCACAGCACATTCACATATAGATTTATCAACAAATAATAAAATTTTATAGAAAAATAAAACAAATACACAATTTTAAATGCCTGGGTCTGATGCTAACCCTTCATTTGTTTGCTTGTCTTGTTGACCGCTGCTGCACTATGTAAACACTGCCCAAACCTACTATCCTCCCTGCCAACTAGGACAACTAGCTAGCTCTAGGATATCATATGGATATCCTGGCCCCCATGCCCAAAATCTCCAGCAAACCGGTGCCTATACTGATCCAATCCGACTCCAAAACTCAACTCCTCTCTGCAAATCCAAGAGATCCCCAAAATCAATCCCCCCAATCTCCCATAGAAATGATCCCCTCGTAAACCTCCTTCCCCTCCATATTCCTCCTTCACCGACTTCCCCCTTATTTACTTCCCTACCTACCCATTTATTACCTTATCTTATCCTTTCGTAATTAATGCCCCTTATCCCCTTTATTTATTATTTTATCCTATATTTAATGTCCTATCCCTTCCCGAATACGTAAGCTTAATTTAACAATATAATTTATTATCCCTTTTAAATTTAATACCCAAGTTATTGAATATAATAAGTAGTTAGTTAATTAATTAATTAATAAAAATTATAAACTTTAATTAATAAATAAATACTTAATTAATATCATTAGACCAATTGTTGTTTAGTTATTAACATGTTAGGAAAAATTAATTACTTAATAAATATTTTACTTAATAATCCCTAAGTATATATTCTACTAGGGTTGTTACACTATGTATGAAAGAAAAAATTCCTTCATCGCTCGGGAAAACATGTGATGATTCTACGTTATCAGGGAAGTGAGGACGATACAGATATTGGAGCGTACAATCAAGTCTTTGAGGTAAGAGTTGTCGAGTATGAGAAACTACAAAAGCATATAATCTATCAGCCATTGAATTAATTTCACTCTTAACATGAGTGATTTTGAATGAGAACATATTTGAAATTATATGTTTGTGTAACTTATTGTTTGCTACATAAATGTTTCGTACAAGATTAACAACAAGTTTAGAATCACCAAAAACTGTAAGGTGGACACATCCAATATTATATGCATTTTCAATGCCCAATATTAAGGCTTTAAAATCAACAACATTGTTTGTACAATCAAATTTCAACATGTAAGAAAATTTGTGAGTTTTTCCTATAGGAGAATATAGAATGATGTTAGCTCCATTACCTTCGTTTGAACATGATCCATCGAAATGCATGTGCCACATGCCATCATCAAAATCAGTTGGTTCAAGGATAGTGTCATATTCATCAACAAAGAGAGAGTACACCCCCATATCCTCTTCGAGATAATTTTCATGGGGTTGGGGAATGCTCTCTATATAGGGTTAAATTATTTCTTCCATAAGAACTATAATGTTCTTTCCATTTCGAGAGACAGATAAATGTGTACCATTGAGCGAAAGGTAACCACGGGTTAAGGCCTGTTAGTACCTTCCCAAGATAATTGAGTAGTTACTTATAGGCATATCAATCAGTTGGATGTTGAGAGCTATTCTTATCCCAGGATGCACACACAAAACTAAGGTTACATCTTTCATTTCACCTATAGTTGATTGTTGCAACTTATTATAAGAGAGCACGCTTCTAGAATTTTAATCAGTACAAGATAGTCAAAGCTCTTCCATGATTATTTTAGACATCACACTTGGACCAAACCTGCCATCAATTAGGAAAAAGAGAGCTATTTTGTCCATGATTTTTATATAAATGTATAAAGGATTTTTTTACAGGGTTCATAAATCTATTTACACATATTTTATTAACAGTCGAATCTTCTTCCCTTGAATTTTCAGATAGACTGGATATGGTAGAAATATTACATTATATAAAGTATTTAATATGCTTATGTTTTTTTGGGATGACAACTATGTCCAAAAGGGTAGCATCTACTTTGATGTTATCCAACTGGTTAAGGATATTATACTTGAAGGAAGGAAGAGGAGAATATACTCCTTTATTTCTTGAGGTTATGATAGCTTGTGTATCAAGACATTGAGAGTGTGAACTTGGGGTAGAAGAAGTGCAGGGAGGATCAAATTTACTCTTGGCAGTGTAAGATTTATTCTTAGTATTTACTACCATAACATCTTTTGGTTCAGCTCAATCTAAAACAATGGTAGTGGTATCAAGCCATTTTCCAAAAATCTTATCTCTAGCATTTCATTTAACTTCACAGGTATTCTCATCATGATTTTCTTCACAAAAGTTACACCAAGTGTGAGTCATTATGGCCTTTGTTTGAAAAGTGATTTCATTAGTATTTCTAAATGGTGGTAGAGAAGAAGTCACAGGAGAAGAGGAAGAATAAATTCCTTTTCGTTCGTAGGATATAATCCTATTATTTATATCTTACATCAACTATAGAATCACAAACATGTCTATTTTATTGAAAAGGTCTCCCTTAGGAAGACACATTCTTTCAAGTTTATCTTCATACTCTAGGAAATCCTAAAGGGAGGAAACGAGATTGTAAATAGCCTTTTCCTCAAGTCTATGATGATAAGAAGAAGGTAAAGAAATATAATAATGCATGAAAACAACTTGATTTTGAGGATGAATTAGTTTAGGGATTTGATTATATAACTTGGTGAAACAAAGGTTAAAATATTTAATGGTTTCACCATTATTATAAGTAATATTATTGTATTTCCTTAATTGATCAGCTGGACTATTGGGTTGTCCATAAGTGAATTTGAATGAATAAACCAATTCTTCCCATGTTGAAAGGATTTTCGGTGGGAGTTCAAAAAACTTCGTTGCAACTTTTCCTTTGAGAGAATTGACAAAAAAACACATGAAAGTGTCGTTATCATTAGCCCCTATGTTATGAAAAGCATTAGAAAATTCTACCAAGTGTTTATTTGTAGTAACAGTACCATTCCATGAGAACCTATGTAAATGATCCTTGAATTTTGGTGATGGTTTATTGGTTTATGCAAGATTCAAGGGATAAGACACATGCCACAGGGTGATTGTAGCATCTTCCTCAAATTGGAAAGGTCCATATTTCTTAATGACCTTAGTAGGATTGGTAGTGGATGGAGTAGGGATTTGATGACTATAGATACTTCCAATTATGGATGAAGCAGAAGTTTGAGAGGAGGAAGAACCTCCACTACCACTACCACTACCTGAATACATCATGTTGAAATTGATAAGTAGGGGTGATGAATATGAACTAGAAGAATCATATTGGGTTCTCCTAAGAGCACCTGGTTGTGTTGGCAAGAAAATTTCCCTCCCTATTTTAGAAATAGGAGTAACTTCATGGGACAATCCTCTACTTCTTCGAGAAATACAAGAATTAAGGGAGATGAAATACGATTAAACATGTAATATATTATTGTAAGAGGTTACAATAAAAGATTATTGTAAAAGATTATTGTTGATTTCAAGGATGTGTTTTCCTAGCTTCCCAATGTTCATGTATATTTATGTCCTTGGAAATTACTTCCAAAGAGTGGTCAAGTTCAAAATGAGTACTAGAAATTGCTAAAATAGTATTAAATAAAGTCAAGGAAATGTTGGTCTGGTCATCAAGGCCATCTCCAATATTCGACTGTCTCACAACAAGCACTTTCATGGAAACATCAATCAAAGCATAAACAAACAAAACAAAAAATAATATAAAACATTAGTACAACAACCAAAGACATATGGAAAGATATTCCCTAGTATGGTTGCCAAATAAATGTTAAGCAAAAGGTATGAAGAACCTCACTCAAACGTTTTTGGATCTTGCTAGGCTAAGGAAACATATTTGGGAATGTTACTCGAATTTTATAGCCCTAAAATAAAAAAAAATAACTTGATACACAAGTAATATATGTAAGAGACCAAGGTTGATTCAATTTATTAGATGTAACTGTGAAAAAAGAAGAAAGTGAAAATATACATAAGTGTGTACATGGATAAAGAGACAAGGATAAAAAAAAAATATGAAAAATGTCATTAAAGATACACATGTGAGACAAAAATCAGTAATTTGATTTCTTTATATTAATTTCACTCTGGGATACAAACCAAAAATTCTCTTCACAAACCCCTGTGAGGGTAGGGACCAAATTCCAATTTGGAAGTCTCTAGTCGGCACCATACAGAAATACTCCAACAACAACAACAAAAATGAAGCTAGAGATATGGATCAACTTGCCATAAAAGTACTATCACTTGACATTGCAAAATATTATTTATTAAACGTGAAATTTAATCCACAAAAAAACAAGAATACACAAATTGCCTAAGATAGATGTTACACCTTTAGAAATAAGTTGTTGAAAGATATGATTCAGTTTTGAATCATGTTTCCTTCAATAAGACCTTGTTATCATCAAGATGGTTTAGCTTTCTAGTAAACTCATAATAAATGAAGAAAATAATAATCTGACAAGTATAGAGCAGACCTTATATAAAAAGTTCTCATTCTTCTCTCTATTCTCCCCTTTTCTCACTTCCTTGGATTGAGCTTTTATTCTTCTCCAATAATTTATGGTAGTTCAACTACCTTTCTTTTTTTAAGCTTTAGTTAGCTTAACCAATAAGTTGAGACAAGTAAATAATAATAAATAAATAAGTGTCTATTTTTAAATAATAAATAAATAGGCGGGACCCATAACTTTTCTTGTTTAAACTTAAACTAAATATATTCCGTCCTTGTTACTACATTTACCATCACTTTAATCCTCTACATAATATAAAATATAACTCCCAAAAAATATGCTCAAACATTGGCCTTATGACTCCTATTCTCATATAAATAGCCAAATATTTTAGTTTTCAAAATTAAAATATAACTATTTCCCAAAATTAGATCTATATACATGTTGTCCAAGAGGAATTAGTATAAATGCATTCTTTTTGTCCACAAAAACATTTTTTCATCCTACCACACTGGGAAGATTTTAGGGGCTAAATTTCTCTCATGGGCTAATTTTCCATGTTTTTTTCCCAAAAAATGATTCGCCCAAATTCTATAGGATAAAATTGTTTTACCTTAAAAAACGAAAAAACTTTATACAAATTATATAAAATCCTTATAAATTTGAATATTTTTACAAAAACATCGCTAAACATTTTATAATTGGCATATGAAGGATTAGTAAGATTCGCCAAGGTTTCTACATTTTAAAATAAATTTTCATCCTTAAAATCATCCTTGCTACCAAAAAAAAAAAATTGTTCTCAGGAGATAACATTAAAACCCATATTTACTATGAGAAATAGCCTGCCTCTTTTTATTGTTGCCTGCCTCTTTTAACCCTTCAGTTGATTTTTATTTTGCAATAGCCTTAAGTTGATTGGACCCTTGGGGATGGATCTCACTGATGACATCAAAACAACTATATTTATGGTGAGCATGAGAGATCATAGATTCAAGGGAATCTTTGGAGTACTTCGAGGGATTGGCCACCCTTTTTCCTTTATCCATTTTTGGCTCAAGAATGGAAGTTTCGATCCTCTTGCCTGCATGCGAAAATTATACTCGTGAAACAACATGGTCAATTTGGGCATTTTTATTTAACAATGATGGAGGAGGGGGAAATGATAACAATGTTATAGGCCAACCATGATGATGTACAGTGGGATGATGGAAAAGTTCCTACCACCCATCATTAACAAGTGGCTCTGGATTCCTAGAGAGATGGGGGGGATACTGACACCAAACAAGTTGTGATGAGGCTAAAAAGGAGGTCTCTCAAGTGTGGGTTGCAAAATCCCTTATCCAACTAAATTAAAAAATCCATCTTGGAAAATATGATTTAATTCTTGTGGATCAACATCAAAATGAATTGAAAATCATGGCCTTCTATGGACCCTTTTTGAATTATTGCCTCTACCTCTGTTGGCACCTCTATCATTGTTGACCCTACTGAAAAAACTCATCCTAAAGAAAGGCTCAAATAAAAATATGAAAAACTTTTAACTATCCATTCATTAAGACTCTACCTGAATAAAATCAAAATGTTAGCTCTATCATTCACATCAAAACAAAATTTAATCAATGGCTCATACACATAGTACACAAAGATTTTATACCGGAAACCCTCAACTAAGAAAACCTTTCTTATATTCATTATATCAAATTTCACCATTCACCATACAATATATACAATGTTTTTATGTATTCCGTAGATACCAAAACCCTAATCCCTTAATCCGGTATTCATTTAGAAAACTGTAAGAAATAGCAAAATCCACTAAAAATAGAAAAAACCACCCAAAAACAAATTTTGAGGTGCTGCCCCCAACCCTGTCAGCCTCGGGATAACGCCCGGTGCCGAACGCTGCGCGTAACCAAGGGGGGCATACCTGCCCCCTGGGACCCCCCTATGAAAGTGCTCGATGCACACAACACAAAGATCACTACTAGAGGGATCGTCAAACGAAATTGTCGAATCTGACGTGCCCACACACACACATGCAAAGAAAATAACACATACGCAACATAAATGGGGGGGATACTGAAACTCGACAAGTTGTAATGAGACTAAAAAGGAGGTCTCTCAAGTGTGGGTTGCAAAAACCCTTGTCCAACTAAATTAAAAAATCCATCTTGGAAAATATGATTTAATTCCTGCAGATCAACATCAAAATGAATTGTGAATCGTGGCCTTCTATGGACCCTTTTTGAATTATCGCCTCCACCTCTGTTGGCATCTCTATCATTGTTGGCCCTACTGAAAAAACTCATCCTAAAGAAAGGTTCAAATAAAAATATGAAAAATGTTTAACTATCCATTGATTAACACTATACGTGAATAAAATCAAAATGTTGGCTCTATCATTCACAACAAAAGAATATGAAATCCATGCATTGATACAATCCATCACATTTCCAATTGAATAACAATTACATTGAAACATGGAGTTATAGGGTCATCGGGAAAATGGGGGCTTTGTAATGAATGAAAAATGATAGCATGGCCGAGAATGAATAAATGGGTACTATTCAAGAAAAATGAAGAACCACATTCTCATAAAAACAATGTCTCCATATCATAATTTCTTATTCAAGTCGTCATCCAATCCTTTTCCATCATTTTTATTCATTATAATAGAACAAGGAATAATTTAAATGTTCTTGGGAGAATGATGGGCATATAATGAGCGAAAAATGAAATTATGAATGAGATTGAGATGGTTATTGTTCTATTACATGAAATATTATTCATTAATTTTAAAATCAACAAAACCATCATTTGTTTAAAACCATTTTTATATCCACTGCTTATTTAGCCAAATATTTCCATGTGATGATGATAGCAACCCCATTCACCAATTTTTTTTTGTGTTATATCCATCTCTTTCTTTTAAAATCAAAATCTCAATATATAGGACCTATAAATATGGGAATTTCAAATTATCCAATTATAAAAAAGAATTCAAGGAAATCAATCATATCCCCAAACTATTGTCTTTATCAATTAGATGAAATCAATAAATCATGTTTTCAGTGTAAATAATAACAGGAAGGAACTATAAGAACTATTAACTGTCATTTTAAAGCCTTGTATAAATCCAAAACAAATTGCTTCTGAAATCAACTTAGGTTCAAAACCCCAACATGGGTCTTGCTATGATATTTCTCAAACCAATTTTAATTTTAAAATTCAATCAAATTACTTAGAGATAGATAACTACTGAAGCCATGGTTTTTTTAAGTTCTCTCACTTATTTTTCAATAGTTGGGTTGGGAAAAAAAAAATCGAACCAAGGTCTAAACCCAATGATCAAAACCCTTGAATTGGTGGAGGAACTAGGCCAAATAGAAAGGAATGAGTTTTGAGGAATAAGTCCGATAAAAATCCAAGGAAAGAAACAACGGTCATAATCACTCTCCCTATGAAGATAAATTCCATTAAATACAAGATGGAATCGACATACACTAGATAATATCTTATTATATTTTACAAGAGTTGTAATAATAACATGGAGAACACAAGACTTATAACTTTGAAACCAAGTTGGGGAGAAAAATAGCACACTTAAACCCAAAACCCCATCCATAATTTCAAAATTGTGCTGGCAAAAATACTCAAACACTTCAAAACCTGAGTAAGAATGGTAGGGTAGTTAACCTTGGTTCCTTTTTCTTTTGAATAAAAAAACCATTATATAAGAGTAAATCGACTTCATTCATTCCTCTAACTATAGTGAACAATAACACCAAGTAATGTCGACATCTGCTTAAGGCCCCAAAAATAATATTTGAGCAAAACAAGTTCCCCAAAACATTCATGGTTCGAAACTCCATAAATACCAGGAAGGAAACAAAACCCAAATCAAAATGAAATATATTCGACACAGAGAGCTCACAACTTCTTCACAATTTGTTTTTTTAAGTTTGGATTAACAAACAAAACTTGCAAGTGAAATATAAGAGCTAATAAGATGATTTTCTTTTGAGTAGAGCCTAGGTATTCATGAATGAATAGGAAAAATCCACATACCTATAAGAAGAATGATAGGAAACCACAGAGCATTGTTACCCCTTCACTGAGGTTCGAGCATGATGGAGAATTTTCTAACGAGATCTTCCAAAAATGAGTGGGAATGGTAAGGTGGTAGCCTCGAGGTAGAGTAAGAATGGCGTGCCATAAATGCACATTGTTTCCCAACCTCAATATTAAATTCCATCAACCACTATGTGGTGGGGCACACTTAGCCTTCAAACACTTTCATACGACATCAACCATGCATTAACAATTTCCACATTAAATTCTGAACACCAAAAGTTGGGCTCCCAATATGGACCATAAAATAACATATGTCAATTCAAAAAAATTCCCATATACTTGGCACCACATAAACATATATCCCATATACCTTGTTGATTACAATCATTATACCAAAGTCGCATTTGCTTGCATGCACATATTCCACCAAAGTCACAAAGTCGCATTTGATTACATCCACATATTCCACCAAAGTCGCATTTGCTTGCATGCAACTTGAACTCAAGGTTGAAACATATCAAAGTTTAGGTTGATAGAGCATAAATTAAATTTTAAACATTTATTTATTCAAATAAAGTCGTGACATACTTAACATCCCTTGATTGCAAACAAAACCAGGTTGGGGTCTCCCCCCTTTTATTTTCAGATTGTGAATGTCTTCCTGTAATGTAACCATGAGCGTAGATTGAAAAATTTAATAATATGAGTCACTTATTTTCTTTATTATTGTTCTAAAGGGGTCCCACCTATTTAGTATTATTAATATATATCTATATATAAGTAATAATGCATTACAACTCATTTGCGGGAAGGGATTTTATGTTGCGCTTTTGGGAATCAACAAACAACACAATTCACAGGAACTTAGAAAGAATATTTCTGGTGAATATAAAGGGGGAAAATTTTGCATATGTTACCAGAATTGTATATTTTGGTTTTAGATAACAATTGTTAGTGTATGCATGTTTTTAGATGTTATGGTTACAATTAAAATAGAGAAATTGTTAGAGATGTATAAAAATAAAAGAAATAAGGACAGAGACAGTTATTCATTATACACTTGGTTTCTTTAGGAAGTTGTTGGATCATATATTAGGTTTAATAAGCAACATGGAAGACCGTAATGAAATTATTGTTTGGGAAAATAATTCCAGATGACAATTTTGCACATCATATGTGGATACTAGGTGGGAAATCCATCTGTGATACATGATAATGCATGTACCATAGGTTCATATGGAGATGAAAATCATGGGAATATGGAAGGATGGTTTTATAGAATATGAAAGAGTTTGAACCTGGTATCAAGAATTTGCAGAGGAACTTGAGGAAAAAATGTTATGTCAAGAATATCTCACAAGAATATGAAAGGCCAATACTGAAGAATGTTAAGACATGAGTCTAGGTGTATCCATAAAGTATCAGAAATCTTCTATAGGAAATCCACTCATTTTAATCAGAGTGCTCAATGGAATATGGGTATAAGAGTATATCATTTAGTGAATGAAGTAGTGAAAGTCCATTCACTCTAAAGGATTTCCATGTATGCATAAGTTTGTAAAGTATGGGCATATTTTCTCTAAAATATTCATAGGTTAAAATGTTATTTTTATGATAAAGAGAAACAAGGGGTATACTTGGAGATAAGGGAACATCTCCAAGGATCAGTCATATGGTTGAGGGTAGTACACCCATTATTGTTATCAAAATAGCGCAGTGGAAGCATGGTATGAATGCTATAACTTCGAGAATGAAGTAATGAAGATACATGTATGTTCAAGAGTACCAACTAATGTATAAGAAGTGTATTATGTACAGATTGGATCCAGAAGAATGCAGTCGGGTTTAGGATGGAATCCCTTGAACATATTAAGATAATGGAAGAATAATTCATGAGGTGGATGTCAACCTAATAAGAGTTCATGACAACAGTCCATGTGGTATGAAAACAATAGAATAGGATTGTTGATGCATTCCAAAAGTGTTGAAGTTATTTCCCAAGTATCCTGGAGATATTAGGCGAAGAGGAACATAAATAAGGAAATGAAGTTCCTCAATGGAAATAAATAATGAACCATGCAAAGGAAAATGGTTCTATGTGTGGTAAAGCATGAAAAAGAGATGTTACTTGAAAAAAATCCATCTCAAGTGGAAAAGAGACAAGGGTGGCATTCCAATAGGTTGTAAGTATCACTGGAATCTATGATGGAAATTAAAAGCAGTGTCAACTACTTCTAGTTTATAATCTATACGAAGATGGAAAATAAGACATTGTGTAGCATTGAAATATGATAGAAATTGACTAAGCATGTCAAGTTGAAACCAAATGGGCCAGGAAATGAGAAAATAATAGTTTAGGAAACTAGAAGGGATGATGTGTTCATTCAAGGAAAGGCTGAATCAGTTTGGTCTAGAAAAGTAAATGGAGGTTGAATATCTAAAGTCAATAAGAGAGCACAGTTGGAAATGTAATATTTTCATATATGTGTTTGGTTAGATGGATATAGGAAATAAATTAAGGATGAAGTTTAATATCATCATAATATATGGATGGAAATGTACAAAGTGGAATGAGAGTGGTTTGTATGGAAAAGTGTTTGGTAAGAGAAAAAAATGATGCAAAAATCCAAGGAGAATTAAGGACAACCGGGACACAATGAAGAAAGAGGTTGTTGAAATTGTTGTAGCAAAAATTATTTTATGGTTGTTGGACAACCATACATAACATAGAAAATTGGAATGAAAATGCATTTATAGGCATGCTAAGATGCATTCTTAGTGAATATAAATGTGTATTAATGAATGAAAAATTGGTAATATATATATATATATATATATATATATATATATATATATATATATATATAACATGTTAAGACTAGGAGTAGTCTATTGCTATATATATGAATATGAAAGTTGCTAATGATGGTTGTTGGGAAAGGAAAGAGAGAGTTATTGCATGGATGCAAGTGTTGTTGATGATGTTGTTTTATATGGAAGACATCCATATAAAGAAAGATGTTGTTGATACCACCTTATCAGGTAGCATCAAATTCATTTAATGGAAGCTATGTAAGTGTAAATTTTATGTATTTATGATACGTAATTTCTGAAGGGAATTAGGTAAGAATTCCTCCAACTAGAGTTATTTTGTAAAATGATATTAATGTATAATTTGAATGTATTAATGGAAATGATACACCATTGCATGTTGTAAAGGATGAAGGCATGTGATAATTATAAAAAAAATATCTTTTGAATGCATACAAATGACATAATAGGAAGTCGTGTTATATTAGTCATGAGCTAATAACAAAAGAAATAAAAGGGTATGACCCTATTATAGGAATGAATACCAGTAAAGCTAGTCATGTATAAGGACATTCCATGGTTGGATGTGGAAAGGATTTAGTGCCACACAAGTATCCAAGGAAATTTCCTACTTATAGCTAAGGTTTGGACTACAACCTTTTTGCTAACACTCAAGAGAACCATAGAATTCTATTCTTGGTAGTGTATGGATGATAGAATCCAAATAATTGAGTAAACAAAGGGAAGGGTATGGATGATGTGTCAAGGTATTGGTCAAACCTTCCAATTTACCATGGTGGCATACCTAACTTAGATAAATGGCATTAGGAAATCAATGCAAGGGTGCATTGAATAGATATGCATGGAAATTTGCGCTCATGCATGACACGACTATTTATGTTTCAATGGAATTATTGAATGCATTTTTGTGAATGCATGTATATATGATATTTAGTGGAAATGATTATGCTAGCAACTAAAATGCTACAAGTATTACTAACTCGTGTAATTGAGAACATTTCAGGGTTGTTAGACATTGCAACATGAAAGTTGAAAGTCAACTAGTCACATGAGCATTGACTACGAGAAATTTATGTTCAGGAAATAGAGTAATGAAGATAATGATGTTGAAAGAATGAAAATCCTAATGGCTGAAAATTCCTATGCCTAAAATGAAAATTTCAATCTATTTAATAAATGATTCGATAGCTATGATTGAATTGTTAACTGTAGACAATTTCAAAATTAGTTTGTGAGTCTTTGTAAATATTACAATAGAATTATATGGTACATGAAATACTATAATCAATTTGGCTGAATGCAGGATGAAAAAATTGCAGGAAAAGTGGTCTCAAGTAGGAAAAATTTTCAAGCCATAACAAAGATTATTTCTTTTTGTTAGATGAATCAGGAAAATATGAGATGTAATTTGATATTTTGGAAAAATCTGAATTTTCTTATGAAACAAAAATTGAATTTCTAAATGAAATTATTCTGATATTATCTTGTGTTGACTTTATTTGTGTGATGCATATGATATCATGGTATTGAAGCTTGAATACTTGGAAATAATGACTATTTTTGGGACATCAGAGCCTTAAATTACATATCCATAGTGGGGGTTTGGTAATGAGTTGACACTCTCATTGTGTGTGAAAACCTTGGCAACATGGATCATTGAAGGACTGTGTTACAATGAAAGGATGCATGAGCCTGGAAGGGTGAATGAAACAAAGAAGAGGAAGCTCAATAATGTCACAATGAGCATAATTCTTACCTGACGAATCTCTATAGAATAGAGAAAATGCCTTCTAGATGAAGTATGAAGACATAACTCGAGTGCTTGGAATAAGAGCACCAGAAAGACAACAATCTTCAAATTGCAAAGGCATGGATATTTTTGAAGAATTTTGAATATAAATTTTATATAATGCACTGAGGACGGTGCATAAATAAAGGGGAATAGAATATAATATCTCTATGTTGATCCACAGTTATAATTGTACATATGTTTTTATAGGATGGTGAGCCAGGATATTATAAGCCAGAATGTCTATGTGATTATTAGGTTGGAGAGCCTAAATGCTAAAAGGTTAGTGATCATATTATTGTAACATGTAATCATTTATACTATTAATGAAAACACATCATTGTTGCATACCAACCAGACAAAAAGAATATGGGGGTATTATTGATGTTAGAGAAGCATTGGGAAGACATTATCCTAAATTAATAATTAATAATATAATTATTAATTATTAAATAATATTCTTAATATAAATATAAATAATTAAAAATTAATAAAAAGACAAAATGGAAAAGACACATCCATTAACGAAGGGAACTTCGTGCACATGTATATATGGGAGCTCTAAATTGTAATAAATCTATCTCATATCGATCTCATAAATCTATTATATCATCTCCTATAAAAATTCAACATGGTATAAGAGTTGCACTGGGCTTTACTCCCTCACCGGAGGGTATAGGGAAACAAAAGGGAAATGGAAGATGTGAGAATAAGAGAGTAGAGTATGCGTGAGTGAAATAGTACTTCCTTCAATTGGAAATTTCTCCAATTAAAGAGAATGCACCAGGGAAATTGAAACTAGATGGTCGAACAAAGGAGCACATTGAAATCCCTACACATGGAAAGAGCTATAATGTTGGATTTGAGAAATGGCAGGTAGGAAACTGCAGGAAACATTGGTTTCATTGTAAGGGATTCAATGTATCTCCAAGAACTAGTATGATTTTATAAAATAAAGAAATAAACCATGTTAACCCGACGTGAATCGAACACACAATCTTCTTATCTGGAGTAAGCCAAACTTGTGCCACGGATCCATCTATAGGTCTGAATATCCATGCATTATACTTTTTTTTGGATCACAACACTAGAAATTTCGTATCTGTTAAGTGATGTATGGCGATAAAATATCAACGACAACATTTCATCACGGTCAAGTGACAAAAAACCAAGAGGATTGCCATGTGGAAACATTTCGTGGACAACAAACAAAGTGCGGATTTCTGCAAACCCGTGGACATTTTTAATGGAAATTTATTGTGTTTATGCCTATTGAAATACGGCTGAAGAAGAAAAGGGTGAATAAATATCGAACCTCACCAAACCCTTATCCCAAGCTATCCAGAAACATCTACAAAACCAATTTCATAACATGTGGTCGAGCTGCAAGAACCCACAACTTGTGAAGCCTAAATATATGATTGGGTAATGATGGGGATTGTCATTCAGACTTGTCGCAAAGACGTGAGGCCAAGCCAAATATAGAGAGACCTGGAATCAGAAAAAATAGGAATGTTCTAAGATTCGAATACCATATGTCGGCATGTTTTAACAACTCTAAATGTATAGGTTTCTCAAATAAATTGGACGGTAGTGGATATTGCGTCCACCTTTTTGGAAAATTAATGATTTGCTCAACTTTCTAGTGGGAACACTTAAGGAAATAAAACCTATGAGTGCATCAATGATCATTAGAGAAATTAGTTTGTTCATTCTCAATGGAGTGCGATGATCCCTTGGTATACCCAAGCTGTTCTTGCTATTGAGGTCTTGGTTATCTTTTATCAGATGCAATTCGAAGGTGTGATGCTTGGCATAGATACCATTATGTTAGTGTGGGAACTTCACTCATGGACATGTATGCACAATGTGGGAGTATTGATATTGCAAGCCAATTGTTTGATGAAATGTCTAAAAAGAGATGTTATACCATTGAATACTATGATTTCCCGGTACACCCAAAGTGAAGATGTGAATGATTCCATGTCACGCTTTAATGATATGTTATTGTTGGCAAATGTCTAACTGGTAGCATATGCTTCTCATTGATGGCAAGTACAACAGTGAAGATGGCAGGATCAGAGTGTGCATGTGAAGACTTTGCAGAGTCGCAGAAGTCCAAAGAATCCCTTGGGGATTCGGAAGTGAAAGCTCAGGAGAAACAACGTCGAGGAGAACGCGTGCAGTAAAGCTCAAGATACAGGAGTTCGCACAGGAGAAGGAAGACAAAGGTCGAGGCCTTTGAGAGGAAAGTGTGTAAAGCTCAGGAGGGAGCACAGCGGTTGGATCTCATTCAGAAATCTTGTCAACCATCAAATGAAGATCACATCTGAACCATTGATCGGAGTTTCGAGGATCGCGTTTTGAAAATTTCAAAGAAACAATGCAACAGGAATCCCGATTGCTCGATATGCAAAATCCTGGTGTAATCTTAGCCATCAAATCAAGATCACATCTGAACCGTTGATCGAAGTTTCGAGGATCGCATTTTGAAAATGTCAAAGAAACAATGCAATAGGAATCTTGATTTCTCGATATACAAAATCCCGGCGTGATCTGAGCCGTCAGATCAAGATGTGATCTAGACCGTCGACCTGACTCACGTCAGCAGACCACGTCAGCTAGGAACATGTGGCACAACTAGGTAATGACAAGTATCAGACTGATTTAACATTTTAGGCACATGTAAGTCACAAATCAGAGTGACACGTGGTAGTATTCAACACGTGTCAATCCACGTATGACGTCAACAAATGGACACCTTGTCGGAGTTTCGAGGATCGAGAGTTGGACATGTCAAAGATTATTGACATCAGAAATCTCGATATCGCGATATGTGAAATCACGATGCAATCTGAGCTGTCAGATCAAGCCTTGATCTGGACCATTGATGGAGAGGCATCGGGGATCGAGAGTTGGACATGTAAAAAATTATTGACATCAGGAATCTCGATATCACAATAGGTGAAATCGGGATGTAATCTGAACTGTCAGATCAAGTGTTCATCGGAGGGCTATTGATGTACGACATAGTGAAACTGCCAGAAACCATTGATGGCGTCTGATACAGAATTCGAAGAGACCCCTGTGTGATCGCTAGAGGAGATGAAGAGTCTCCAAGTTTCATCCAAGTGAAGGAAGACTATTCTTAGAAGGGATTGACAAATGGATGAGCGCGGAAGCCTGTAACTAAAACAGAGAAGGTGAGCTCAACTATCACAAAGAAGATGAAGAGTCTCAACTGCCAGAGAAGCTGAAGAGTCATGATGATGATCAGACAGAACACTCGAGAGGTGGAGGATAACAGCGTGGAGTCAGCATGCAGAGGATTGCGAACATTGCATGCACAAGGTGCACAGAAGCTATAAATACACAGTACAAAGAAGAGAAGGGGGTTGTTCCGATTGTTGTTGGAGTTTTCTATGATTGTTGTTGGTAAAGGTGATTCATGTGTGAAGAAGGAGGAGAGTGCAGCAGTTGAATAGCACATAAGAGGAATGGTGCAGGGAATGGACATGGAGCACAGAGAATAAAAAGTGGAAGAACAGATAGCGTAAGTGATGTGTGCAGAAAGACAATGAGGCAGACAGGGCAATGAAATGCAATAGAACAGTGATGAGTCTGGTAAGCCATTGTTGAACATTATATCACTGTAATAAGTTTCAGTAGCAAAGATTTATATTTCAGGGTGGTTGGGAGGAGCTAGGGAGGACTGGTGTCCTCAAAGGTTGAAGTGGGTGCTNCTCAGCAAGTTGCAGCTTGCAAAACTGAGGTTGTAGCCTCATTATGAGTTGGTGCTCATATGTATGATACTGTAAAGATTGTAACCATTACTTATCATATAAAGAAAAAAAGGTTTTTACCCTGCATGAGTTTCCTCGGGAAATATTTGTCTCTGTGTTTCTCATATATGTGAATGATGTTGAAAATGCCATTGTTTATTTCCCTGCATTATTGTGATCATCATTTAGTGTCTCTACAAAGATTTTAAAATAACCATAATTGTTTAAGCACAGTAACAACTGATTCAGCCCCCCCTCTCAGTTGTCTAACAATTGGTATCAGAGAAGACCCCTTTTGTCTAAGGGTAGATCCTAGATCTTAAACATGTCAAGCCATGAAGGAAATTCAACCAATAAGGCCCATCTGTTCAATGGAACAAACTTTGCCTTCTGGAAAGTTAGAATGAGAACCTACATCATGGCTTTAGGTGCAGATGTCTGGGATGTGGTAGATATTGGTTATGTAAAGCCAGTTGTGTTAACTAATAAGGATGACAAACTAGAATTTAGATTCAACGCTAAGGCCATGAATGCTATCTTGAGTGGGCTTGCAGAAGTAGAATTCATAAAAGTTATGCACCTAGGATCTGCCAAAGAAATGTGGGACAAACTCATTAACAGTTATGAGGGTAATGAGAAGGTAAAGGATGCAAAGCTTCAAACCTACAAAATACAGTTTGAACAGCTGAATATGAAGGAAGATGAAACTGTTGGAAAACAATTTCTGAGAGTAGAAGAAATGGTAAATGCAATGAAGGCACTTGGTGAAACAATTGGGGAACCTTCTTTAGTTCATAAAATCTTGAGATCTCTCACAAATAGGTTCAATCTGAAGGTCTCTGCTATAGAACAACTTAATGATCTAAAAACCTTATAGTTTGATCAACTTTTAGAAACATTGACTGCATATGAAATGAGAATAGTTAAAGATAAACCCACTTCCAGAGAAGCATCATTTAAAGAAGACAAGAATGAGGATTCTGAGCCCGATGAAATTGAAGAAAAAATTGTGAAGAGACTGAAGAAGGGATCAGGCAAATACAAAGGTAAATTTCCTTTCAAATGCTTTAACTGTGGAAGGATAGGTCATTTTGTAAATAAATTTCCACACAAGAAACATGATCAGAACTATGAAGGTGAAGAGAAGCACAAATCCAGGAGATTTGATAAAAAGAAAAGTTTATGTGTAAACAATGATGACTCCTCAGAAGACACTGATAATGACTCTTCCTATGAAGATAAGGTAAATGACTTCATTCTTATGGCCAAAGAGAATTATGATAATAAAAGCATAGGAAGTAATGAGGATGATGAAGAAGTTGTGGTTGACATGGAAGGAGAACTGATCAGTGCATTGGAAGAGATTGACAGACTAAGAATCAAGAACAGAAAGCAAAGACAATTGTTGATACAGTTTGAGAAAGACAAAAAAGAACCTGATGAAGACCTTGTACTACTAAAGGTAGAATTGGAAGAGGCAAAGAAAATTGAAGATATTCTGAAACAATAGCTATCAGAAAAGAAGGCAAGATGTGAATCATTAGAACAAGAAGTAGTGAAAACAAGGAAAGAAATGGAGAAGTTTCAAGCCCTGTATAATCAGAATCTGTCAAGTATCAAAGCCTTAGAAGGATTAGCCACCATTCTGAATCAGCAAAGGAATTCAAAGCTGAAAACTGGTTTGGGTTATGAAGAAGGATCAAGCAGTGGGAAGTCAGGAAATGAAGAATCCATCAGTTTTGTCAAAAGTACAACCAATGACAATAACAACCCTGCAGAAACAAAGGAAGATGATCAGCCACCCAGCCACCCAAGACGAATAAAGGAAAATGTGCCAGGATTGAATCTGAAGAATGAAGAAACAATGCTCTCTTTGCTGAAAGATGTCTTCAGCAAGAAAGAAATCGATATGCTCAAAGAAGACAACCATTTACCAGGTACAAAGAATTTTTTTATGGCTATTGTTTCTTTTGTTCTATGTTTGGTCACAAAGTTGTAAATTGTTCCTTAAGACTCAAACATGAGCAATTAAGGTTTCAAAGGAATAAATACTTCTCACAACAAAAATGATACAGTCAAATAATAATCCTTCACGGACTGCAAATTGCCAAATTAAGTCTGGACACATACAACTAAGGAGGCCAAGAAATAATCAACAGTCAATAAGTAGGCAACACTGCAGCAATAATTTTGACTTATTGAATAATGAGGTTGAATGTTGCACCTGTCATAACTTTGGACATAAATCTATTAAGTGTCGGTTAAGGAACTATGAACCAGATTCGAAATCCCCTGCTGAAAATGTCAAGCTTTGGAAGAAGAAGGAAAGTAACCAGTGTGGATTAGTATTGTCTACTCAAAGAAAAGCGAACCCTTGGTATATAGATAGTGGATGCTCCAAACACATGACAGGAGACAAAGGAATGTTCCTATCTCTAAGTGAAAGCAAATTAGGAAGTGTAACCTTTGGAAATGATGCTCCAGGGAAAATAAAAGGCAAAGGGATGGTGAGCTTAATTCATGGAAGAGGAAAATCCCAAGATGTTCTACTTGTGGATGGGCTGAAACATAACTTGCTCAGTGTAAGTTAAATGTGTGACAGAGGATGCGAGGTGGTGTTCACATCCAAGGACTGCAAGATAAAGTCTGTAAACTCAGGACAAGTGGTGGCCAAAGGCATAAGGACAAAAAATAATGTATATGTGCTGAAAGAAAATAGAGAAGAATGTCATCGAAGCAAACATGATGAAAGTTGGTTATGGCATAGGAGACTTGGACATCTAAACTTTGACCACTTAATCAAACTCAAAAATCTCGAGGAAATAAAAGATCTTCCAAGAATATCAAAGTCCTAAGATTCAGTATGTAAACCATGTCAAGTAGGGAAGCAAAACAGGACACAGTTTAAGTCCAAGAGCTTCACTTCAACAAAGAAACCACTCCAAGTAGTTCATATGGACTTATGTGGACCATCAAGACAGGAAGGCATAGGAAAAGAAAACTACTTCATGTTGATTATCAATGATTACTCCAGACTTACTTGGGTTGCTTTTCTCAAAGAAAAAGCTGAAGCATTTGAGAAGTTTAAGATATTTAAGGCTTTATCTGAGACTCAAACAGGGAAGAGGTTAAAGGCAATAAGATCAGACCGGGGAGGAGAGTTTATGTCAAGGGACTTCAAGGAATTCTGCGATGAGCATGGGATCAAGAGAGAATACACAATACCAAGAACTCCACAACAAAATGGAGTAGTTGAGAGGAAAAATAGAACAGTACAGGAAATGGCCAGGTCAATGATGAATGAGAAGAACATTGGTCAAACCTACTGGGTAGAAGAAATACACACAGCAGTCCATGTGCTTAACAAAGCTCACCTCAGACCACAAAGTGACAAAACACCTTATGAATTATGGTTTGGAAGACCTACCTCAATCAAACACTTCAGAGTCTTTAGGAGTAAATGCTACATAAAGAATAATGATGAAAACCTCAGCAAATATGATGGCAGGGCATATGAAGGAATTTTCTTAGGGTATGCTAGAAACAGTAAAGGATACAGATGCTATAATAAGAGGCTGCATAAAATGGTTGATTGTATTGATGTAAAAATTGATGAAGGAATCCCAGCAAGAGAGGTGTACGGTAATGAGACTTCTATAGAAGACACAGCTAAAGCTGAAGATGAACAGGTCCCAGAATTAGAAAACAAAGACTCTGAATCAGATGAAGACTCAGACACTCAGACAGACTCAAATCAGTAGTCAACTACAAATTCCTCCTCTAGAATCATTCAAAAGAATCATCATGCAAGTCAGATAATTGGAGAAAAATACAAAGGTGCACAAACCAGGAGAAAGCTAATCAAAACCACCGAACAATCTCATATAGCTCTCATATCCATGCTGGAACCCAAGAATTTTAATGAAGCCATCACAGATGATCACTGGGTTAAAGCAATGAATGAATAACTTGATCAGATTGAGAAAAAAAATACATGGGAGATGGTTCAAAGACCCGAAGGTAAAAATGTCATTGTCTCCAAATGGATCTTTAAGAATAAGTTGAATGAGCAAGGACAAGTTATCAGGAACAAAGCGAGGTTAGTCTGTAAAGGCTATGCTCAGATAGAAGGAATGGATTTTGATGAAACATTTGCACCCATAGCAAGATTCGAAGCTATCATAATGTTTCTTGCCTATGCTTGTCATAAAAGGTTTAAAGTCTACCAAATGGATGTCAAGTCAACCTTTCTCAATGGAGATTTAAGTGAAGAAGTCTATATGGAACAACCATAGGGTTTCAAATTGTCTGATAACCCTGACTTAGTATGCAAGCTGAAGAAAGCTTTATATGGTTTAAAACAAGCCCCTCAAGCCTGGTATCACAGACTGGATACGTATCTCAAGGACAAAGGGTTCAAGAGAGGAACAGCTGATAGCAATCTATATGTTAAGACAGAGGATAATGATTTGCTCATCGTACTGGTCTATGTAGATGACATCATCTTTGGATGTAATAAGGATTCACTGGTACAATGGTTTTCTTCTACCATGGAGTCTGAATTTGAAATGTCTATGATAGGAGAACTATCATTTTTCCTTGGTCTGCAAATTACTCAGAGGCCCGATGGGATCTTCATTTCTCAAGGCAAATATTTAAGAGAAATGCTGAAAACGTTTCAAATGGAAGATTCTAAACCTGTGGGTACACCTATGGTAACTAGATGTAAATTAAGCAAGGATGGTGATTCACCTGATGTTGATCAAAGCTCATATCGATTAATGATAGGAAGCCTATTGTACACCACAACATCTTGCCCAGACATAATGCATGTTGTAGGAATGGTAGGAAGATATCAGGCTGTACCTAAATAGAGTCATTTGCAAGATGTCAAAAGGATATTCAGGTACTTAAAAGAAACAATGACTTATGGTCTATGGTATCCCAGAAATCAAGGTCTTCAGTTGACTGCTTATTCAGATGTAGATTGGGCAAATTGTGTTGATGAGAGAAAAAGCACTAGTGGAGGAGCATTCTTCTTGGGTAACTCCTTACTAGCCCGGCTCAGTAAAAAGCAAGGTTCCATTTATTTATCAACCACAGAGGCAGAGTACATTGCTGTTGCTACCTGTTGCACACAGGTATTATGGATGATTCAGACACTTGCAGACTTAGAGGTAAAATATACTGCACCGATCCCAATTCATTGTGATAACACAAGTGCCATCAGTGTGTCTAAAAATCCTGTCCTCCACTCCAAGACAAAACATATTCCCATAAAATATCATTTTCTGAGAGAGCAGGTCACCAATCAGATTGTTCAAGTCAATTACATTTCCACTACAGAACAAATTGCAGACATCTTTACTAAGCCCCTAGCCAAGACACCATTTGAGTATCTCAGACAGAAGCTGGGTGTCATTTCGTTTCACACCTAAAAATTCCATCTTGTTAGGGGGAGTTTTTTTTTTTTGCATTGTTTGAATATTTAATGCCTCCTAAAATTACTGCAATAGCTCAGGGGGAGCATGCCTCTTCTTTGACACTGATGTCAAAGGGGGAGAAAAGAATTCGGGTGCCTTAGTTGCCATCAATGCTAAAGGGGGATATTGTTGGCAAATGTCTAACATGTAGTGTATGCTTGTCATTGATGGCAAGTACAACAGTGAAGATGGTAGGATCAGAGTGTGCATGTGAAGACTCTGCAGAGGCGCAGAAGTCCAAAGAATCCCTTTGGGATTCGGAATTGAAAGCTCACGAGGAATAGCGTCGAGGAGAACGTGCACAGCAAAGCTCAAGATACAGGAGTTCGCAGAGGAGAAGGAAGACAAAGGTCGAGGCCTTTGAAAGGAAAGTGTGTAAAGCTCAGGAGGGAGCACAACTGTTGGATCTCATTCAGAAATCCTGTCAGCCGTCAAATCAAGATCACATATGAACCGTTGATCGGAGTTTCGAGGATCGCATTTTGAAAATGTCAAAGAAACAATGCAATAAGAATCTTGATTTCTCGATATGCAAAATATCGACGTAATCTGAGCCATCAAATCAAGATCGCATCTGAACCATTGATCAGAGTTTCGAGGATTGCGTTTTGAAAATGTCAAAGAAACAATGCAATAGGAATCTCGATTTCTCGATATGCAAAATCCCAGTGTAATCTGAGCCGTCAGATCAAGATGTGATCTAGACCATCGACCCGACTCACATCAGCAGACCACGTCAGCTAGGAACACGTGGCACAACTAGGTAATGACAAGTGTTAGACTGATTCAACATTTCAGGCACATGTAAGTCACGAATTAGAGTGACACATGGCAGTATTCAACATGTGTCAATCCATGTATGACGTCAGCAGATGGACACATTGTCGGAGTTTCAAGGATCGAGAGTTGGACATGTCAAAGATTATTGACATCAGAAATCCCGATATAGTGATATGTGAAATCATGATGCAATCTAAGCCGTCAGATCAAGCCTTGATCTGGACCATTGATGGAGAGGCATTGGGGATCGAGAGTTGGACATGTCAAAAATTATTGACATCAGGAATCCTGATATCGCGATAGGTGAAATCACGATGTAATCTGAACGGTCAGATCAAGTGTTGATCGAAGGGCTACTGATGCACGACACAGTGAGACTGCTAGAAACCATTGATGGCATCTGCTAGAGAATTCAAAGAGACCCTTTTGTGATCGCTAGAGGATATGAAGAGTCTCTAGGCTTCGTCCAAGTGAAGGAAGACTATTCTTAGAAGGGATTGACAGATGGATGAGCGGAGAAGCCTGTAACTAAAACAGAGAAGGTGAGCTCAACTGTCACAAAGAAGACAAAAAGTCTTAACTACCAGAGAAGCTGAAGAGTCACGATGATGATCAGATAGAACACTCGAGAGGTGGAGGATAACATCGCGGAGTCAACATGCAGAGGATTGCAAACATTGCATGCACAAGGTGCACAGAAGCTATACATACACAGTACAGAGAAGAGAAGGGGGTTGTTGCGGTTGCTGTTGGAGTTTGCTATGGTTGTTGTTGGTAAAGGTGATTCATGTGTGAAGGAGGAGAGTGCAGCAGCTAAATAGCACAGAAGAGGAATGGTGCAGTGAATGGACATGGAGCATAGAGCATAAAAAGTGGAAGAACAGACAGTGCAAGTGATGTGTGCAGAAAGACAATGAGGCAGACAGGGCAACAAAATGCAGCAGAACAGTGATGAGTCTGGTAAGCCATTGTTGAACATTATATCACTGTAATAAGTGTCATTAGCAAATATTTATATTTCAGGGTGGTTGGGAGGTGCTAGGGAGGATTGGTGTCCTCAAAGGTTCAAGTGGGTTCTTGAACACAGGGAGTTGGTGCTTCCTTCTAGTTGGTGCTAGAGAAACCAGGGAGTTGGTGCTTCCTTCTAATTGGTGCTAGAGAAACCAGGGAGTTGGTGCTTCCTTCTAGTTGGTGCTAGAGAAACCAGGGAGTTAGTGCTTCCTTCTAGTGGGTGCTAGAGAAAACAGAGAGTTGGTGCTCTCAGCAAGTTGCAGCTTGCAAAACTGAGGTTGTAGCCTCATTATGAGTTGGTCCTCATATGTATGATACTGTAAAGATTGTAACCATTACTTATCATATAAAGAAAAATAGGTTTTTACCCTGCATGGGTTTCCTCGGGAAATATATGTCTCTGTGTTTCTCATATATGTGAATGATGCTGAAAGTGCCATTGTTTATTTCCCTGCATTATTGTGATCATCATTTAGTGTCTCTACAAAGAGTTTAAAATAACCATAATTGTTTAAGCACGGTAACAACTGATTCACTCCCCCTCTCAGTTTTCTAATAGTTATTGGTAGACGTAACGCCTACGTCGTTGACCATTATAAGTGTGCTCTTGACATGTGCATAGTTGGAAGCATTGCAAATAGATTAGAGATTGAAAACCAAATGTTTAACAAAATATATGAGAGAAATGCAGTTTTATGGAATGCAATGATTGTTGGATATGGAATGCATGGATACACCATGAAGGGATTGTGGAAAAAGGGATGGAAATACTTTGATTGCATGATTTAGGATTATGGCATTATTCCCAAGTCAGAGAACTGCCCAAGTCAGATAATTATGCATGTATGGTTGACCTTCTTGACCGCGCTGACCATCTGGATGAGGCACAAGACTTTATTGAAAATATTCCTTTAGAACCACATGTTAGTGTGTGGGGGGATCTGCTTTGTTCCTACATAATTCACTCCAATATTGAGCAAGGAGAATGTGTGGTTGAATACCTTTTTGAACTAGATCCTCTAAACATTTAGCATTATGCACTGTTGTCAAATATCTATGATGCCTCTAGTAGGTGGGAATATGTTTCAAAGATAAGAACAATGATGAAAAAGGATGGTTCTCCTATAAATATGGAGTTGGCATCTAAGTTCGAGAATAATTATCTTGGCTTAAAATGAATTACTATTTGGGATTACAAGTATGGAAGAATCCGGGTGATATCTTCCTTAGTCAAGAGAAGTATGCTATTAATATGCTTAGGATATTTTGGATGATGGACTGGAAGTCCATGATCACTCACATGGTGACGAAGCTGAAGAAATTGAGAGAATATGAGTCATATTTTTTGGATTCTTCTATGTACTGAAAGTTGATTGGATCAATGATGTATTTGGTTAATACCAGATCGGATATTTGCTTTGTAGTAAACATTGTAAGCTAGTTCCAAGTTGAACCAAGATTGAACATTGGATTGCAGCAAAGCATGTATTAATATACCTATATCCATGTGGCATAGTTAGTTATGGTTTGAAATATGTTTCAAATGATGATGTAAATTTGTAGGGATATACAAATTCTAATCGAGTAGGGACTGAAAATGAAAAAAATATTACATCAAGTTGTTACTTCAGTTTGGGTTCTTCCATGGTCTCTTGGATAAGCAAGAAGCATACATCTGTCACACTCAACACTAAAAAAGAAAAGTATATTGCAGCCATTTTAGCGAGTTGTGAATTAGTGTGGCTTCAGAATTTGCTTGTACAATTGTTTGATCAGCTGCAGGAACCGACTGTGATACACTGTGACAATCAAAGTTATGTGATGCTTTCAAAAAATCCAGTTTTTCATGACAATTCAAAGCACATTGAGATCAAGTAACACTACATTGATGAAATATTACAAAAGGGAGCAGTTAAGATCCAGTAAATTTCTACAAACAAGTAGGTTGCTAACATTATCACTAAGCCTTTTTCCCAGGGAGGAGTTTGTATACTTTAGGGACAGGCTTGGAGTGGTTGAGAATGCATCCCTCAATGAGAGGGAGTGTTAATGTTGTAGCATCAAGGGGAATTCTTTCTCCCTAGGTCAAACTTATTAATATGTCAAGAGTATTGATAGGGGCCATGGCCTAGAGAGCTCCCCAAATCAACGATTACCTGACCATATTAACAAGGGCTACTTTGTTAAGTGGGTTGAGTAAATTCCTTATAGCATCATGAAGGTGTTTTACCATTCAACAACATTTGACAACATGTGGGGATGGTAATTATCCCAAGGTTTCTCCATTGTATTTCCAAGTGACGACTTGCTTGATTGGTAACCAAAGGACTAGTTTTTTTTTTTTTTTAATTCGGTTAGGGGGTAAATGACCATATCGCCAAAGGGTATTTGGCTAGTGGGTGACTAGATCCTTTGCATGATGTTGATGTAGGATGATTTCCACATTGTTCTGGAATAGAACATGAATTAGATGGATACATTAACATAGCAGTTTCATTCAATCTCAGGGTGGAGAAATTTTCAGCAAAGGAAGTCAACCTGAATACCTCCCTAGACAGGAGGGATTGTTGATGTTTCATCACTGGGAATACATTCTCCCGGGATTGTTCATAGTGATTTGACAAATGGAGAATGGTCATGGTGTAGTCTTAAAAGGATAGAATACTTGAGGTGTTGATGGTTCTCTAGGAGGAAACATCGGGAAAACAGTCACTCACATGGGTGTACCTATGGTGGATGGCCTAGACATAGTCTTCAAAGGACAAAAGACTTGAGGTGATTGTGTTCCTCCGGTGTATGGGAACATCAGGAAGACATTCACCCACAGGGGTGTACCTGTGGTGAATAGCCCTAGTAAGCATCGGGAGAACCTTATCCTATATTACATTGCAGACCAATGGAGACAGGATACATTTATCACAAGGGTGTAATTGTGGTAAATCGGCCCAGACATAGTCCTTCCTTGATCATGAAAAGTAATGATATGGAATCAATGTGATTGAGGTGATTTCCACATGTCAGATAGCATTGAGCTGACATTCACTCACATGGGCGTACATGTGTTGAATGTCCCTCATGTGGTATTTTTCCTTAGTCATGGTTATTTGACTAGGAATGATAAATTCTAGAGATTCTAGATGTTATCACATGAAGACCGAGAGTGAGATTGATCTCACAGTGATTCAATTGGCTCAGAAGGAGATTCAGAGAGGGATTTGCCCCTCGATTTAGGAGGGAGAGAGACATCTCCAAGGACTGATAGACATGTGTCATGAGTCTAGGGTGAAGTTTGTATACCTCAGAGACAATCTTGGCATGATGTAGAATGCATCCCTCATTGAGAGAGAATGTTGATGTTTGGGAAGCATTGGGAAGACATTATCCTATATTATTAATTAATAATATGAATATTAATTATTAAATAATAATATTAATATAAATATAAATAGTTAATAATTAATTAAAAGACAAAATGAAAAACACACGTCTACTAATGAAAGGGAAGTCCGCCCAAGTATATATATGGAATCCCTAAATTGTAATAAATGTATCTCATATCAATATCATAAATATATTATATCATCACATAGAAAAATTCAATAGGGATAAAATCCACTAGAAACGGAAAAGGGGACTAAGAGTCTAGGAAAAAGGGCTAAGCTAAGGGGGCTTAAGCTCAATGGAATAGTGTAGTAATATTCCTTAAGCCAAAGTTATGGATATAAATATATCCTAAGTTCTAAGGATGGCGAAACCTGTCACCCAAGTGGGGACAAGGCGGGGACAAGGTAGTTCCCAGCTTGAAATGTGTCAAGTTGGGAATGTGCATACTTAAAGTGGAATTTTAGTAATTTTTTCTATTATTCACCCATTATTACATCACTCTCTACTATGCTTCGTACACACTATTCAACCATTATCCATACTGGCACTTGGCAAGCTTGGAAGTGGTTTTAGGGTAAAATTGGGTTGAAGAGGTCAGTTGTCAGGCCTGTTTGTTACTGAAGAAGTGAGTTGTCATGCATGTGTGATATGAAAGAAGTAGTTTGTCAGGCCTGCAAGAATTCTCTCTAGGTGAGAGAACTACTGGGAATGGATTCACAGGGTGCCAAGTTGCAACTACATGGCTCTGAGACTTCTTGTTCGACCTGTTGTTGAATCCCTAGAAAAGAAGTGGGGAAGTTGAAGCATTGTTGAGAAAAGAAGGGGCACACTTCTCGGGGTGGGACAAGCATGCGGAGAATGAGGGATTGTAGTATTTTTTCCATAGTTGGCACCTTAGTGTGGCTTAAGATTCCTTTTTCCTCGTGGAATTTTAGCACTAACTCTACGGTGACCACTATCGAGAGTTATGAGAATTACGTTCTAAGGATGGAAGGAATGTGGAAGGTATGCATGAAGTTAGTGATCTATTATATATTATAAGTGTTCTTCTTATGTAATTTATTTTATACTATGTTTATAATTGAGTAAAATATGTTGTGGTTTCTCTGTTATAATTATGGTTGACATTATATGTTCTTAGGAATGCATTCTTGTTCATGTGCAGAGAAATTTAATAGTATCAAAGAAATTATATTGAGTTGTTGGTAATGGGGACATCACATGATTTCTATATTATGAATGATGGAGTCAGTGATGATCAAAATTTGGATGAGTCAAGTAAATATAAATAAGATTAATGGTTTCCCGTAGTCACACATTTCCAAGCTGAAGTGGTAAAATAAATTAGGTGTTTCCGAAGGAAAAACATGATGTTTTTCTCCCATGTTTTCTTTATCTTTTTCCACATGAGTTTCATCATACCTTACTGTTGTTTTTGTTTCATCACTTGAGTGAGAAAAACAATGGCACTTGCATGCCTAGTTGGGGCTGCTAAAGAAGACAAAAGGAAAAATTGGACAATTTTCCAATAAATGTCCCCATCCTAAGTAGGAGGAAAGTGATTATGAAAGAACCTTCAAATATCAGAAGAAAATAAGACAAAACGATAAAAATAAGTTCTACAAGAAAAAGAAAACATTCTTTACCCAAGAAGATAATAGTTCAATGGAAGAAAATTAAGAAGAGGAGCCAAAGATTCTATTTATTGGAATAAAAACTCAATATGATAATCATTTAAAATATGAATAAGAATTCCTTTGTGTAATTAAAGAACTATGAAAAACTAAAAAAAAAACAGGTTACTAAGGGAAGAGCCTGTAGAGATTGAAGAAGATACTAAATCAAGAGAGAAGGAAGTTTCCAAAACCATCAGTGAGTCGAAACAATTGATTATTAAGTTAAAAACTCAACTCTAAGAAACCAAAAGAAAAGAAGAAATATTGAATAAAGAACTCAGTGAAAAACAACAAATGTGTAAGGTATTGGAGGATGAAATAGTTCAACTAAAAGGGAAACTAGAAAAAGAAGATATTAAGTATAAATTTGAAAATAGGTCAAAAATCTTGAATAACATTATTCGTAGTAAGAAATCATCAAATTATAAGACAGGTGTTGGATGTAGGCCAACTCAGGAAGAAAGGATATTTTTGGAGGAGAAGCATGCAAGGAGGAAAATAGAGTTGGAGGGAAAAGCAACACGTGTAGGAGAAGCAGGCGAGGCATGCATGCAAGGAAAACCTAATGAAAATAGGGTTAGGGTTTTTGTAATGTATTGTAATGGATGATGAGGCAAGGATATGAATTAGTACTTAGAGGAGAAAGAGAGACAACAAAGAGACCAAGAGAAGGGGACACAGAAAAAGAGAGGGAGAGAGAGAGAGAGAGAGAGAGGGAGAGAGAGAGAGTTGTAAAAGAATGTATGAGTCACTAAGTTGGTGACCCAGAGAAGGAGTGAGAGACTAGAACTCAAGGGTTAGATCACAAGCTGAGGAGCCTGGTGCGATCTAGTTAGCCTCGCAAGGATCGAGGATCTTGCAGAAATGGGGGAGAACTATGATTGTAAACATGCACGACATGATATATTTATGAACTATAATAAAATACTAAGAGCGAGATATTTGTGGATGTATCCCAAGAGGGGGTTAACCATGGGAACACTATGTTATGTGAATGAATACATGCATCTTTATGTCTGATTAATTTGTGAATGCTAGATGAATGAAGTAATTAATTAGATCTAGTATTCCACATGCATGCATGGAATGAATGTTATAACTAGATGTTAGACCGAATGAATAAAGATTACAACATACAACCACACATCTCCACTCAGTCTCAGCTTGCAAACACCTGAATATTGAATCCACCCATAGAGCTATCTCAAGTGAGACTGCACAGTACACTTTGTCTGTTGCGTTGCCTTCTCGTTTACGAGAGCGGTCGATAGTTTTAAAGGGATTTTGTTGGGAAGCTTATAAAATTTGAACCAGGTTCAATCTAGAATGGTAAAGAAGAATCAGATTAAACCATAAAGGATCCACTAGACCAATATAAGAGTATATCCTTCCAAAAAATGGTTTTGTTGTCACTTGTGTGGAAGAAAATGGGATTGAGTATGTGAGTTTTGGGGAATACATGTCAAAATAATGTTGAATCAGAAAACAATTCATTAAGAGAATGAGAATCTAGTCGGGAATGTTGAGGCAGTGGAATCCAATGAAGGAAGAGGTAGAGAGTTGGTTCAATACAAAGGAGTTAGAATTTGCGTAGAAAGATAACATAAATCAGAAGTTAACACCGTGCAAATATCTGGAAAAGTATGTATTCAGTGACTTGTATGTAGTCTTTTTCTGTGATTTCCTACATGTATTGCAAGAGTGGATAAAAATATTGAAATACAACCATACTACAAATCAGATCGGATAGCTAGAATGGAATTCTGAAGATATTGCGCAGTTACAATAAGTTGATAAAAAGTTTATGTGTTCCATAGATTTCTAGTTAGACAACATTGTTGTAGGATTTATCACAGAATTTGTAGTAGATACAACGAAGTCATACAGTGCAGCTGAGAAAGAGTTATTCAAGGGACCTCGAGGTAGGTACATCAGATAGTTATATACTTCCATTAAGATATTACTATATAACAAAGGTGTAATAACAATGGAATCAAACAACTAAACCTTCTTGCATGCATGGGGGAAGGGGGGAAGAAATGACAGGATAAGGAGGAATGGAAGGAGAAGGGGATAAAGGAAAGAAGGAAGAGACCTTGGACCCAATTATGATCGATGAAGACCAGATCAAGAGGATCATGTTAACATTTAGAAATACGTGCAGTGGAGTACCCTACCAATATAAGGTGAACACCAAGAAGAGAGTCATAGCCACGAGAGAAGGCTTGTCCAGTGATGAAGAGGAGGTAGAGGAGCTTCAAGATATGGAGCAGATTGAGGAAATCCTATGTGCGACATATGAGAGGAAGATGAGAGGTCCAAGAGAGGAAATAGAAGTAAACACTCCTATCCATATTAGTGCCAGTGTGGAACCCATAAAACAATGTGCGACTAATACACCAAGAAAAACACCACCATTTAGACAATCGAATTTTAGGAGAAGGAAGATAGTAGGAAGTACATATACACAAGGAGCAACAACTGGGGGAGCTATTTCAGGAATTAGTAGTCCAGTATCTACATTGCACAGAGGTAGTAGTTCAACATTCAGGATGGTAGGACATGATCCCAACATCGAGTTACCATAATTCAAAGGAGAGGCATCAGAGGACCCATAGAAGAACATGTTTATCTGTGAAAATATCTAGGAAGAAAAACAAATCACAGACAAAGACACCAAACTTGCACAATTAGCTATCACACAAAGAGATCGTGCACTAGATTGGTACATTAGTTTAGCTGCAAACAGTCCACCAGGGACAACCAAAGTGATTGGAGATATCAAGAAGTTGCTGATAAATGAGTTCGAAAATCCTAGTTCAGAGGATCAATACATGAACGAGATGATAAATATTAGACAGAAACGAGAAGAATATGTATGGGATATTGAGCATAGATTAAAAAAAATGAAGGGAAAACTAAAATACATCATGACAGATATGTAGCATAGGCATTTGTTCATCAATTTACTACTACCACACTTGAAGTACCCATTGCGATAAAAGAAGTTTTGGACACAGGAAAAGGCTCTATAGATAGCCCTATAATTGGAAGAGAACCAACATCAAAAGACAGATCCAGCCATAGAGGAGATGAAGGAGGATCTGAAGAACTTAACATTCTAGCTAAACCAGAACAAGGGTAAGGAAAAAAGAGAAGATGTTTTGTGTACCACATGTAGGACAAAAGGACACCATAAGAATGAGTGTATAACATTCACACAGTACATGGCAACAGGAATGCCAAACCCATTTCCAACAGGAGGACTATGGTGTGATATCTGTAAGAAACATGGTCATGATCCATATCACTTCCCAGTGATGCATAAACTAGACAGTACCAAAGAGCTCGTATTGTAACTTTTGCAATTCAGCAAGCCATGATGACAAAGATTATAGAACCATGAACCTTATGAGGGAAAGAACATCAGATGCATATAGGGTGTAGACATAAATGATGACTGGGAAAGCCACACCTCATTTTAACCAAGTACCAACCTCATACAAAACTATGTAGAAACAATATAATACTACGCAGAAGTTATATAATATTGCACAACCACAGTATAATACCGTGCAACCACACTATAATACTGTAAAGTATAGCCAAGAACCTCAATATAATGCACTGCGAGGGGATCGATCTAGCTACATAGGTGGAGGAAGATAAAGAGGAGGCTTTGAAAGAGGTAGAGGACCAGTCGTACGCCACAATTTCCAACAACCAGGACACTATGCAAGAGAATGTCCAATTCCACCAATGACCTGTATGTATTATCATTAGATCATGACACGAAAGATTGTCCAACACTATTAGGGAAGATCTAGGAGAAGATAAATTAGAACAATAAGAATGTTTAGTGGATTTCAGCAGAAGCGATGGATGAAGGGAGAAACATCAACATAGTTACGCGGGGAGGAGCTAAAATAGGAAACGACACAATAAGACAAGAGCCAACACAACACGAATGGGTAAAGAAGAATGTTGAACGAAGGAAGTAGTTTGATGCTTGGAACAAAAAGGAGACATTCAAGCAAGCTAGACAAAAATTCATGAAGCCAGACATTGCATCAACATCAACTGTGTAGTATAATAAGGAAGTACCAACGTACGATATGCCTCCATTGTTGGATCCCATCGAAGAAACACAACCACTGGGACAAGTACGATTAAGGGTTTTTTGCAATCCTGTGTTAGACTACTAAATAATCCATCCTCTGTTAAAACATTACAAAATATGCTAGAAAGATGTAGCATAGAGGCATAATGAAATCTATAACAGAAAACAATTAATCGTCTGCATACAAGAAGGAGATCAAATAGGGAATTCATATTGAATGCCAACATTGGAGATTTCAACATGGGAGATATTGTACTGGATTTAAGAGTCGAAGTAAATGCATTACCTAAAACGACATGGCAATGTATGGGAGAACCCACATTAAGATATTCACATGTTCATCTTAAACTAGTAAATCAACACAGAGTTCTACCAATTAGAAGACTAAAAGGAGTCACAGTAGATCTGGATGGAGTGCAGACTAAAGCTGACATCGAAGTAATCGTGATAGTGGATGACACAACACCTTATCTGACATTGCCTGGCTTGGATTGGGCATTTCATAACCAATCCATAATCAAATTAAAGATGAGGAAGATTGCAATACCCCAAGGATGAGACCCCGTTATATCTATGTATTGTAAACATGTTTTGTACACTGGTGAGACGATCAATTGTAATATGGTAAGATTATGTGCAAGTAGGTCAGAAAGCCTAGGTGTTAAAGGCCAGGAGACTGTTTTGTACATGTAATTATGCACTTTGTTAATACAAATAAAGAGTGATGGGGGAATAAGCTTTCACAAGGTTGGGAAAGGGAGGGGGATAAGTATTTGGGCCTAGGGGCTAAGCTAGGGGGAATTACCACTAGAGGAATAATATTTTAATATTATTCCTTGAAAACTAAGGTGGACATAATATGTTTTGTTATCCTAAGTTCCTGGTCGCTGGGGACGTAGGCGGAGCACATGTAGTTCTAGGAAGACAATTGTCAACCTGGGCTCATCTAGTTAAAAGCTTAAGTGTCAGCTATTTTGTGGGTGGGCTTGCCATTCTCAACCCACTGTCTAACCGTGAACAAGGAGCATCCATCATGGATCTCTAGAACCAGTAACCCGTGAGTCAAATCGTGTTGGTAGTCCATTGATCATTCGAAAATCCTCCATGTGAGTTCGCGATTCCATTCTTCCATCCTCCACCTGAAATCATTGGCCTCAGACGTCGACCTATAGTTACATACGCACAGTATGCATGGTTGATAAAACCGCTCACCAGAAGGGGGTTTGCTTGCCAATTCCTGATTCTTCATTTGGCCTCTATGTCTACGCTCTGCATAACCTCACACATATAAGAAACCATCAGGGAGGGAAAATCTGACCTGTGTGTCCTGTGAACCCAACCTATGCACTCTTGCAGAGCCGATTCTGTGCCTTAACCATTTGGGGTTGTTGCCTTGTGTTCACCTAAGTCATGTTGTGCTTTGGCATTAGGTTGCTACCATTTTTGGTGTCCATAACTATTTCCTATTGATATTGTCACCCTTATGCTAGCCAAATGTTGTTGCAATATTTCTTAGGAGATGAATTGAAGAAGTAGGTTTTCAGGCCTGTGAGCAGATCTCCTAGGTGAGAGAATCTTCTAGGAGGTGAGTTCTCCTGGAAGGGAGTCCCATAGTAGCTACAGTACTCTGAGACTTCTGGTCTATCCTGGTGTTGAAGCCCAAGGTAAGGGAGGTACATTAGCCGATGGACTTGTAGTAGTGAAGGTGTACTCTCCTGGGGTGGAGCAGGTGTGTGGGGAATGAGGGTTTATGAGTTGTGGGCGTAAGGGGATCCTAGGATAAAATATCCTTCCTATTTTTCTGTGCAACTTCCTTGTTTTCCTTTCCAAGCTTAGAATTCCCTTGCCCGGTGGAGTTTAGTCGTAGCTTAGGGGTGACCTACTACTGAGAGTGATGAGCAGTGTGGTCTAAGGTTGGAAGGTTCATGGAAGGTATGCACACAATTGGTGGATTTACTCCAGATAAAATATAAGTATCATTGTTGTGCTTAATTATATATTTTATGGATGTTTTGTGATGCTTGTATGCTTCATGTATTCCATTGCATGTGTGAATTGTTGTTAATTATATTTAAGTCTATATGATGGCAATAACTCTATGTTAAATGTGTTAAATTCATTATTATGCATATATATTATATAAGTTGTAAGTTCTGCATGGTAGCATTACCCAGTCTCCATGTTGGAAAAGGATGTTACAATATGGCATCAAAGCATGGTTTCAACACTGAGCCTGGATGGGCCACGTTAGTGGAAGTTGAAGCAATATTTTCGGAAGGATTTCTTGTCAAAATGGACAAAACTCAAGTTCTGACCCAAGGTTTCTACATTAAGCCTGAATGGGCTGGGTATGTGGTCATTGGACTCAAGGTTCAAGTGGGAATTGTGTCTGCATGACCAATTTCAAACCTCATAACCTTCTTGAGTGCCAAGAAGTTACCTTGGTCATGTTACGAAGTTTAGGAGGAGTAGCGGTGTCGTAAAACCACGACAGAAGTGGTATTGGGCCATAGATTAATGTGGACCTTAGGATCTGTTCGGAAGAAGGAGAATCATTCACAACCATCAGATCTGGTAATGTTGCAAGGCAATTAGTCATGAATTCCTTTGGAAATCCGTAGAGTAACAAATTTTGTTATACATCATAGGATTTGTTTGCAAGGGAGGGAAATCCCTTACGACCGTCAGATCTGGGGAAGGTGCATAAGAGTTAACCCATAAGCCCTTCAGACTTCACGAATTTAGTGAAGTTTGATGCCAAAAACAAGAGAAGGGCCAAAGCCCGAAGCTCTAAAGTCCCAGGAGAGATCTACATCGTAGATCTGGGGAGAAGCATGACCATTAGATCTCATGGAAGATTGTAACTTCAGAGTTTGGCTATCGAGAGAAGTGGGATGTGCTAATGCACAAACTTTAGAAGTATGAAGTTCCGAAGTCATAGGGTAGACATGATGGGGTTGGATGACGTCGCCAGGAGTGACATGGACATTTCTAGGCATACCATGTGCCACCACCTGAGTTGGTGACAGTTGTACTAGGTGGGTATAGAGGGTAGAGAAGTCCGGAAGTTTATAATTTGGGAGATTGGAAGGAAGGAAGTGTGAAAGATTCTGGAAACTAAAGTTTCGAAGCTCCGAAGTAGCATGGCATGATGATGTCACTCGAATTGACATGGAAACATGGGTTGTGTGCCACGTGTCAATGGGTTTTGAACCCATGGAATATTGAAATGGAATTTGGAACATGACACATGTCACCCATCTGAATGGGCCACGTGTCAGCCGCTAGTAAAAAACCATGTGACACTCTGTATGAGCATGGTTAGTGGGAACCAAGGTTACTTAACGAAGTTAAAGGTAAAAGGAATCACAGTGGCATTGATAATGATACATCAAGATCAACAGATAGGAGGAACTGTGGGGACCCAATTTGCATGGAAGTTAATTATCCAAGGCAGTCCCTCAATACAAACTGCGGTTTCACCAAAGGGCTATGTGTCATCGTCAAAAGAATTACCGAATGAAAGGTGGGCTACTCCAAAATGTTGTTTCATGCCCCTGCAACTGGAAAACATTAAGTGATCTGACGTAATGATGTCACCAAAGGTGATTGGGAATGTTCAGAGATTAATGGTTTGGGATGTACGGATGTGAAATCCTTCGAAGTCTTGAAGACCCAAAGACCTAAAACTAAGACACCTAAGGTTCCATAGTAAGTGTCAGGCATCGGATGCTGAGTATACATGGATGGTTTATCCGCCCTACTTCGCGAGTTCGGTAATCTGAGCTCCGAGAGATTTTTGTGTGGTTCCTTTAAATATTCTGAAGCCGAAGGCCAAAGGCCTGAGTAAGCGCTTATTGATATAGCTCTTTGTCATGACCCATGGTCTCATGGGTTGGGGACTGAGAGAAAGGAGCTAGTGCTAAAAAATTATTACAAAGAAGAGAAGAGCTCAGAAAGTAAATGAAATCTGAATGTTTTCTTAAATCAGATTGGTTTGAATGCGTAAACTAGTGAAGTATTGATTACGTTTCAATTGTTCCTCTTCTTTGAGTTTTTGAGTGCAAGCAGTGCACATTGTCTGCAAGGACTGCGTTGAAAGAGGTAAGTTAACCTCAGAGAAGCTCAAAGGAGATATCGTTGAACATTCATCAACAGAGGTGCAAGGAGTGCACAGGAAGAAATTTGTGTTGAGTTCAGAGAGAGATAGAGTCACTAATAACTTTGTAGGGCTTTGCTAGGAGGGCATCGAGCGAGTGCAAGTGTGCATAGAGAAAACTCTTTGTCGAGTTCATTAAGAAGAGTATCAGAGGAACATACTCACAGAGCTGTTGAACACTGTGTAGAAATCGCTCAACAAGGTGTGCTTTGAGCAGAAGGTTGCCAGGAGGGCACAAAGTTTTCCTTTGAAAGGAAATAGGAGGGTTGAGACCCTTAGGAGACAAAGTGAATCAAAAAGATCAGAAAATATAATGCTTATGAGAGTGAAGACAATATCCAAGAGGGAGAATCGGAGGAGAAAGGTCAAAGGCCAAAGCCTTTGAACACTAACAAAATCTTTCAAGGTTAAAGAAGTCAAAATCCCAAAAGGAGGAGCAACACCAACCCTCAGATTGGTTGTGGGGAGAAGCCTCGATTGTTAGATCAACATTTAGTATAACAAAGGAAGTGCAGAGGAGAAGAACGAATCCCATCCGTTAGGTCTAAGCGCAAAGGACCAACAACCATTGGATATAGAGGTAAGTGCATGAGACTTAACCCTTGTGTGTGTAGCAGAAGTGGACTTGTCAAAGTTCCGAAGTCCCGAAGTGATTTGGGACTGTCCATCATCAAGGAGGACAAGTGGCATAAGATTCACAACTTTGGAAGTTTGTGGACAAGGAGGAGGAGAAACAACCGAAGTAAATCTTGGTTGTTCATCTGAAAGTGGACACATGGCATGCGATCTGGAACTCTAGCTACGAAGCACTCCGGAGGAAACCAGAGGATGAAAACCCTGAAGTCCTGAAGGAGATCTCGATCATTGATCAAGGAGGAGGTTGAAGGACTATCCATATGGTCTTGGTCAGAAAGAGTCGAATTTCTGAAGAGAATCAGGGTCATTGATTTGGAGAGGACACATGGCAGAAGATCTATCACTCTAGGGAAATCCACTTAGGACATTTGTGTGTGTGGAGACATGAGAAATCCTGAAGGATGGAGAGTTGTAGTTCATCAAAACCGTATGATTGTTGAGGATATATGGCAATCGATCTTCCACTCTAGAATATTTTCATGTGGGGAAAAGCAGATAGTTGAGAGTTGAAACTTCTGAGGGTTGGAGAGCCAGAATCAATTGTAGCCATTGATTTGGAAGGGAGCTACTTGTTGACCAATCATGTAGATCTGGGATTGCATGTGAAAGAAGGTAGAAAAGGGGAGATATATAGCAGCCATTGATCATGGTTCACCGCCAAGGGATTGGATATTGACGAGCGATTTGGATTGCGGGGCCAGAACTTGCTCAGATGTTAAAAATCTGAGAGTGGGATGCAATTTATACCACGATTTTAACAAAGCGATGCATGGAATATGGAGGTTAATTGTGAGGCAAAAAGTGGGTTGGCCTAAAACCACTCTTTCCCACGCCCGCAGTCACAGTTTTCCATGAGGTCGTAGCCTAGGGTCATATGAAGGAAAGGGATAATGAAGAAGGGGCTAGTGCCTAAAACATGGATTTTTGGAAGTGTGGAGGAATAGATCGCAGGTCTAACAAGACCTATGCCTAAAGGAGAAAAGGTGGCCTATGTATGATTGTTTTGGGTTCAATCATGAGCTGAAGGAGTCAATTCAACTCAAAAGATTGAAATATCCTTCGACCGAGAGGTCAGCAGACCCCACTGAGGTAGGGACACTGCGTCAAAAGTGCTCAGGGAAGAAATAGTCATGCACAATGATCACAGTGAGAGAACAAGAAGATTCGGAAATCAAGGAAGAATTGAATACTTCTCGGATCAGTAAGGAAAATTTTCACGTGGGAAAGAATTTGCTGCAATTTCGGTGGCAGCAAGTATGTTACAACTTGTTGAGTCAGCCATAGGAAAGAATGCTTTCATGTTTGCAAGTGTTTTTGGTGATGTTGTTGCATAAGGAGGGAAGCAATAGAGAGATGAAGTGTTGGTTATAATTTTGATAAAAGAAGCATGAAATATTCTACTGCCATTAGACTTTTAGGTAGTATAAAAGTTTAGTAATGGCAGTCATGTAGGTATGAATTTTTATTATTATTTTTGCATAATTGTTGAAAGGAAATTTAGGTAAGAATTTCCTCATCCAGAGCTATTATATAAAATCACGTGATTATATTTTTGAATACATACCACTGGATGTGGTAAAGGCTAGAGGCATGTATTAATTCAAATTTTTTATCTTCTAAATGCATACACTAACATAGTAGAATGTCATGTTAATTTTGTTATCGGGTAATAACCAAATAAATAAAGGATAAGAACTTGTTATAGGAATGAATGCCAGTAAGCCAGTCATGTATGAGACTAGGACATGGTTGAATATGTTTTGAAAGTATCTGCATATATATTATCGCATGGAAACAATTGTTACTAACTGCTAAAATGTTGTTAACTCAGGAAGTTGAGGACATTTCAGGGAGGTGTTAAACATTGCAACAAGAAAGTTGCAAGTCAAGTATTCACATGAGCATTGACTACAAGAAATTTTCTTGTTTAGAAACAAAAGTAATGAACTTATAGATAATATTGTGAACATGCATATGCATAGAATGACGAGTCATTCTAGTTGATTAATTGTTGGGTAATTGTGATTGAATTGCTAGGTGTAGGAAATTCTAAAATCACTGCATAATATTTTGTACATATTGCAATTGAATTATGATGTATAGGAAATAATGACAATTGTTTGAAGTATGCAAGATGAAGCCTTGCGGGAAAATGGTATGCAGTTTGGTGCTTGTGGAAAACAACAAGGAAGGCTGCATTGCTAATATGCCAACAACCAAGAAGAATTATGAAATGGAATTTCATGTTTTTTGGAAAAAGTTGAATTCATTTTTGAACTAAGTTGGAGTTCCTAAATGAATTTTTTTATGTTCTCTCATGATAACTGCATGTGGGTGATGCAGATGAGATGATGTCGATAAAAGTTAGAATGTTGGCTACAAAGAGTAGCTCGGAGAAGGTGTAGATTGGATACCTCTGAGGGAAGTTGGAACTCCTCGAGCCACGATACTCTAAGAATTCCGGTCTAGCATGTCGTTGAAGCCCAAGCAAAGGGAGGTTTAACAGTTGATGGACTGTGTGACAGTGAATGTGCGCACTCCTAGGGTGCGACATGCATGTAAGGAAGAGAGACCGTTGGTTGGAATGTTGTTGGGGTTTGGTACCTTGGCCTAGACCATGTTGATATGGAAGTCTTCTCAATCAAAAGATAAGTATCAATTCTCTATTCATTGTATGCTATGTATCTTGTAATTCGTATACAGGTTATAATGTTATTAGAATTTCCTATATATATATATATATATATTGCATGTGTGTTATAATGTTGCTTCCAAATGAATAGGTTTACAAGCAGAGTGTTTACGTTTGTGGAGTCATAACACTGCTAAGATTTTATCAATGGATGGAACATTGAGGATCTACAACCATTCGATACTCTCAATGAGGTTTAATTGAAGCATGTAACAAGGAACAATAAGCGGAATGCTTTCTAAAGCAACTCTATGGAATAGAAAAATTTAGTTTCAGCTATAGTATGGATACCAGAAATGGTGCTTGAAAGTAAAGATGGATAATGGGCTTCCAATAGCTAAAGCTTCAAGCTTTTGAAGAATTTTTGAATTATATATGTGTAAGTAAGTTGCACTAAGGACAGTGCAAAAATAAAGGGAGGGGATTGTAATACCCCAAGGATGAGCCCCAGTTATATGTTTTTATTATAAACATGTTTTGTAGGTTGGTGAGCCGAGCAATTGTAAGATGGTAAGATTATGTGTGAGTAGGCTGGAGAGCCTAGGTGTTAAAGGCCAAGAGCATGTTTTGTACATGTAATTATGCACTTTGTTAATATAAAAACAATGATATGTGTAGACCGACCACGAAGAAAGAGTGATGGGGGACTAAGCTTCCACAAGGTTGGGCAAGGGAGCGGACTAAGTATTTGTGCCTAAGGGCTAAGCTGGGGGGATTACCTCGAGAGGAATAATATTTTAATATTATTTCCTAAAAACTAAGGTGGACATAATATGTTTGGTTATCCTAAGTTCCTTGTAGCTGGGGACGTAGGCTAAATGGAGCACATGCTGATCCAGGAAGACAAGTGTTGACCTAGGCTCATGTAGTTAAAAGTTGAAGCATCAACTATGTTGTGGGTGGGCCTACCATTCTCGACCCCCTGTCTAATTGTGATTAGGTAGCATCCATCACAGATCTCTGGAACCAGTAACCTGTGAGTCAAATTGTGTTGGTAGTTCACTGGTCATTCAGCCATCCTCCGCATGAGTTCATGAGTCTATTCTTCCATCCTCTACCTAAACTCATTGGCCTCAGACATTGACATCTCGTTACCTATGCACGATATGCATGGTTGAGAAAACCTCTCATAGGAAGGGGGTTCACTTGCTAATTCTTGATTCGTCATGTGGCCTCTACATCTTCCCTCTACATAAACTCGCACATATGAGAAACCAGTCGGAGAGGGAAAAGCTGACCTGTGTGTCCTATGAAGACAGCCTATCCTCTCTTGTAGAGCCAAGTTTGTGACTTAACCGTTTGGGGTTGTTGCCTTGTGTTCGCCTCAGTCGTGTTGTGTTTTAGAGTTAGGTTGTTGCCATTTTCAGTATCCATAATGGTTTCCTGTTTCTGTTGTCACCCGTATGCTAGCCAAATGTTGTTGCAGTATCACTTAGGAGATGAATTGAAGAAGAAGGTTGTCATGCCTCTGAGCATCTCTCCCAGGTGAGAGATTCTGTTGGGAATTGAGTTCTCCTGGAAGGGAGTCCTGTAGCATCTATAGTACTCTGAGACTTCTGGTCCAGCTTGTTGATAAAGGCCAAGTAAGGGAGGTGTATTGGCTGATGGACTTGTAGTATTGAAGGTGTACTCTCTGGGGGTGGAGAAGGCATGTGGGGAATGAGGGTCTGTGAGTTATGGGCGTAAGTGGCTCCTGGGATAAAAGATCCTTCCTATTCTTTTGTGCAACTTCCTTTTTGTCCTTGCCAAGCCTAAAATTCCCTTGCCCAATGGAGATTAGTCCCAGCTCGGGGGTGAGCTAGTGCTGAGAGTGATGAGCAGCACAGTCTAAGGATGGGAGGTTCGTGGAAGGCCTGCATCCAGTTGGTGGATTTACTCTAGATAAAAGATAAGTATCATTGTTTTTCTTAATTATGTGTTTTATGCATGTTTTGTGATGCTTGTATGTTTTCATGTATTCTGTTGCATGTATTAATTGTTGTTATTTCTATTTTAGTCTGTATGATGGAAATAACTTTATGTTAAATGTGTTAAATTCATTATTATGAATATATATTATACAAGCTATAAGTTCCATGTGGTAGCATTACCCGGTCTCCGTGTTGGCCGGGGATGTTACAAAGGTGACCTGCAAGTCAGGAGAATACATAGTCATTGCTCCATTGGACCCATCAGAAGGGGAAAGGTTTGTAGAACCTACTTGCTTGGACCTGAAGGAAATTAACCAGTTGTAAAGGACAAATGAGAGAGATGAAGATTACGTAAGCCCAATTGTAGATGGGGTACTCAGCTGGATAACCATCAATTCATGTGTATCGAACTCAGATATAGGCTTAGAAAATTGGCAGCAGAGCTTACATGAAGTCTCCACAAGAAGATGTGCAAGAATAGACCGCGCAGTAAGATGGGTAGGTACAAAGATAAGGGAACCTACCAAATTCCATGGGGTGAATGACTTAGAACAATTTTTAACACGGTACGAAGATGAAGTGTCAAAAAATCATAGGATCTTAGCCCTGGATATAACACTCAAGGAAACACCTGCAAGATGGTGGGGTGCGCATAAAGAAACAGTTAAATACTGGTATCAATGCAAGCGATTATTGCACATTAGGTTTGGTGCAGAACAAGGAAGGAACCAACTGAAAAAATATGATGGACAGGGGGAACCAACATAACACTTGGAGAAGTGCAGAGCGCTATGGAAAATGACACCACCAGAGGACTGGCCTCATCATTTTGTTCACACATTAGAAGGCATCCCAACAAACTAGTATATTGACCAGGAATTGCACAGAGGAACAACAAACTGGACAATGTTACAACAAAACTTTACAATCACTTTTCCATTTGAATATGAGAACCCCAAGATAGATGCAACACTTAAACAAATAAGAGGAGTGATATTCATTAAATAAACAGAAGTTGAACTCATGACAGAATAACAACAACAAAATAGAAAAATAGTAAAAGAACTATTGTCATGCTACCACGTTCAAGAAGAAGCACCAGATGAAGTTGATCTGCTTGATATTCATATTAATGAAGGTGAAGGAGAACGAGAAGTGGAGGGTCCACCTTTTGAATAAGAATTAATTGATGCACCAATCAAGGTGAAGAAAATCAACATCGGGATAGTCGAGAACCCTAAAATGGCCAACATTGGAGACTACTGGGATGAGAAAACAGTGGAAAGCATAACAAAGTTATTGCACAAGTACAACGACCTGCTCCCAACCATGTTCACAGAAATGAAAGGCATAGAAGGAGATCTAGGATAAATGAAGATACCTCTTAGAGATGAGGTAAGACCAATCATACAATGACCATATAGACTTAACCCGATATATAAGAAAAACATCAAAGAAAAAATGATAGGATGTTGGAGGTTGGAATCATAGAACCTGTAGAGGAATCTGAATGGGTAAGCTCGATGGTAGTTCAGGAGAAGAAACAAGGAGGGATAATAATATGTGTCGACTTGAGGAAGTTGAATGATGCGTGCTTACATGACCCGTTCCCTACTCCTTTCATAGATGAGGTGTTGGAGAATGTAGGAGGGCAAAAAGATATTCATTCACCAGTGGATTCTCAGGATACCATCATATCAAAATAGTACTGGTATACAGAAAGAAGACCACTTTTTCCATGGAATGGGGATCCTACTAGTATATTGTCATGTTGTTTGGATTGAAGAATGCACCATCAATAATTTCTAGAGTAGCCATAGCTTCATTCAAAGAATTCATCCACCAATTTTTAGAGGTATATCTGGATGATTGGACAATCTATAGTCTGTTGAAAGACCATGTAGGGGTGTTGAGGTTGATGTTATAAAGATGCAAGAAGTGTCATATATAGTTAAATATCAAGAAGTGCATATTTAGAACACCTTTTGGGATACTATTGGGCCATATAGTATGAAAACAAGACTTGCTAGTAGATCCTGTTAATATTGCAATAATTGTTAATCTACCACCACCAAAACCAATATGCCAATTAAGAGCAACATTGGGACACACATGATACTACAAGAAGTTTATAAAGAGGTATGCGCAGATTACTATGCCAATGGAGAAATTGCTAAGAAAAGATGACAAGTTTCAGTGGAATGAGGGTTGTCAGCATGGATTAGACACCCTGAAAGAGAAGATGGTAACTGCACCAATACTAGTATTCCCATAATGGGAAAAGACATTCCATGTACATGTAGATGCATTAGCCATAGAAGTTGGAGCTATACAGGCACATCTAGGAGTAGGAGAATTAGACCATCCTATAGCATTCACTAGCATAAAAATGTGAGAATCAGAGGGAAAATTACAATACCATTGAAAGGGAAGGCCAAACGATGGTTTATGTGCTTCAGAAATTCAGGCATTATTTATTAGGGAAACATTTCAAGATGTTCACAGACCATTCAATGCTCAAATACCTCATCAACAAGATAGTGTTTGGGGGGATAATTTGTAGATGGTTATTGTTGTTCCAATAATTTGACTTTGAAGTGATAGTCAAACTAGGGAAGTTGAACACATGACTTAATCATCTCTCGAGGATCACGGATGGGGAGGAACCTACGAATCTAGAGGAAAATTTTCTCGACGTGTAGTTATTTTCAATACAGGTAACCTATGAATACTTTGCAAACATCATCCAGTACCTGAGTACAAGGACTGCGCCACAAGAATTCAATACTACGCAGAATAAAATCTGTTCGTTAGGGCTGTAGACTACCAATTGATTGCAGGACACCTATACAAAACGGGTGCAGATAACATCTTGAGAAGATGTGTGCTAGAACATGAAAGACCTAGGATTTTAGCAGAAGCCCATGAGGGAATAGCACGAGGACATTATGCAAGAAAGGCTACTGCATAGAAGGTATTGCACACAGGACTATGGCGATCGATTGTTCACAAAGAATTCTTCTTGTTGACCCGTGCAACCTTCCTGTTGTCCTTGCCTAGCCTAGGAATCCCTTGCCTAGTGGAGTTTAGTCCCAGCTCGGGGGTGACTCACTGTTGAGCATGATGAACAACGTGGTCTAAGGATGTGAGGCTCGTGGAAGGTCTGCACGTAGTTGGTGGTCATCTATTGAAAGATAAGTACCAAATATTTGTTGATTTGTATCGGGTAATGGTACATGTTTTATAACTTGATGAGTAATGCTTAGATATATCATATATGTTGTATGTGTGGGCTTACTGTTATTTTTGCATTAATCTTTGTATGGTTAGAATATGTCATTTGTATGCATATAGTGTGAGACTATTTTAATGATTAATTCTGCATGAATAAGTGGCCTGCTAATTTGTGTTAGATATGCACACATATAAATTTACAAAAAGGTATTAGAGCTAAGAGAGACGTTCAGGAAGTGACATTGCCCGACCATTTGGTGGTTGGGGACATTACATCTAGCATTTCATTCAAGGAAATTGTGACAAGATAAGTGTTTGACACTTTTTCTCCTATATCTCCCAATTTATCTTTCATTTCTTTAATTTGCCCAATAAATGTTTTAATAGACTCATTTATATTCATTTTAATACTTAGCAATTTACTCATTAGGAAAAGAATGTGATTACATTTACAACAATACCGTTGTTCTCCCCCTTATCCCAATTTAGGATTGATGTTGCTGTCACGCTTGCAGCCGCATGGGTCATGCTTAATCTAATCTAACTTGTTGGCTTCATTAAGATAATTTTCTGCCAACCGATTTGTCATCCTTGCAAACTCCTTTACACAACAAACACATGCAGCAAATTCAAAACAACTGCTTGAATGCAAGAATGACAACTTTACTAGGGTAATCTGGATGAGGAGGAATCTCCATAATCTTTTTCAAGCAGAGGAGTGATGAGGCAGGAACAATACCACAGCAACAAACCACCTCCAATGCCAATCAGGTCTTGTTATAATGTGTAACTCTATAGACAAGTCGTAGGAAACATTAAGGAAGCAAACGTTATGAGAACACACGCGTGTGAGAAAACCAAGCTTGAAAACACTTCAGGGAAGCTCCAATACCAACTTAAGGAACGAGAGGATGATGAGCCATTTTGATAGTCAGCAGCCTCTTTTCACAGTCGGTTTTCCACGAAGCTCCATGCAATTGTGTCAATGGCCTCTTGGTGTGCAGGGGAGATCGCTTTCACCGCACTCTTGCATCAGCAACAGCGATACCACGAGCGCTCTCTTCTCACCTCCGAACAACACCACATATTTCCACTTACTCGACCACGACTTCTTCTTAATGGAAATTATTAGTGCATGTCCCCATGGAGAGGGGGTTTGTACTGTGAACAGCAACAGTTGGGTTCGGGGTTCCTTATTCGCGATACTCTCACACATATCCTCTCAGCGATGCTCTTACGCAGATCCTCTCAGATAGAAGCTGAAAGTGCTTTATGTTGAGACGAGTTGTGCGCAATCCCAGGCCACACGCCACCGTTAAGAATCCATGCCCACATCAGCACCTGCAACGCAAACCCCAATTGAACCCGCATGCCCACCGCATGCTCTAACTTAGCGCAGTAACTGTATCTCTGTCACACATATGCAACAAGCTCTGGCAGCAGCAACAACAGGATCCAATTCATCAGCCACACATGATTTCTTCCAGTAGCGTCACTCTCCTCCCTCAAGCTCTGATACCAACTTAAGAAACGAGAAGAGAATCGACTCCCAACACATGGAGATCGGGGAAGCGAAACCATGCTTCGTTCAAATTAATCAGTAAGAAATACAAAGTATATATACTTATGCCATACAGTTTAAAAAAGGTTGGAAACTAATCCTCTCAAGTAATCTCCATTATCTCTTAGTACTTCTCTTCCCCGTCCAAACTTTGCAAATTCAAGTCAAAGATTTATCTACACAAGTCCTCACCATACTTAAAGTCGTAATGCAGCACACGCAAGGTCAGCGATAGATGCAAGAAGAATGCATCAGCTTGAGGACACATATAGAGGAACTTCGCCTCCGGCCCAGCAAGACTTAGCAACTGAGGTCTGCAACTGAAAATCCAGAGGGGCGTTTTTCGCCAGAAAACATTAAGCTTCTTCCCAATTTAAAATCTCCTCCAGGTTTCAGAGATTCTTCTTCAGGCGGTAAGGACTCTCCCAGGTCAGAATATACTTCCTGAAGTTCTATGTAGTAAACTCTCAACTAAAATTTATAGCTCTGCAGTCTGGAAATCTTTTTCGTTACCAAACTAAACTAAAGAGGGATTGATCACATAATGTTATTGTACATCTTCCGGGTAATCTTAAACAACTTTTATTGATGAAATTTCCCCGCTTTTTATTAAAAAAATAATAATATCTGAAACTTTGATGGTATTTACTCATTGCATTTTCATTATGTATGAGCACTTACTGTACACAAGCGGTCGAACTACATTGGACATTTTTCTATATGTTGCAAATAGAGTTTGTGATGTACATGAATATGAACTTCTTTCATTAACGAAAAAGTGAGATTTTAAAGTTTTGGAAAGTAAAACTTTTTACTCAAAGTTATTTTAATTAATTTATTAAGTTTTTTAAATAATATTAAAAGATAAAATAATATTAAATTTTCCTACTAATATAAAAAAATATAATAAACATAATCACAAAATGTGAAATAATATTAAAAAAATAGTGTTGCACTAGTTTTTGGAACTTGGGAATGTTGAAATTGTGAATCTATAATAATTATAATATCTAAATTATTAAATTAATTTGTGTTAATAATTATATGAATATATTTAACATAATAATGACACTTTTAATATTCATAAAGATTCCATTAGAAAATGAGAAACAAAATACATATATAAAATTTTAACATCTTTTTAAAATTAAACTTTACATATATAAGCTTCTAACATTTTAGTAAATTTGAAGCTTTATTCTTATTCAGAAAAAGATAAATAGTGTTATTCTTGCAATACTAAAATAAAATAAAAGTTAATGATATGGTTGATTCAGAGCAACAACATACTTGAGCAAATAGGGTATTGATTTATTCAATATGAAAATAAAATAAAAGTCAATGATATGGTTGGTTCACAACAACAACATACTCACATGGTATTGATTTATTTGACTTTCATGTTTAGTCTAGGCTTGAAGGAAAATACATGCATTAAAAAAAATTCATATCCACAAGTATAAAGTGAGTATTACTAAGTTTTTTTATTTAAATAAGTTTTGAAATAATATTTTCATGTAGCTTAGTCATTGTTTTTATAGTGGTATTTTAAGTAAATATAATACAAACAAATTGTAACAAATTGTGTGTTTGTAACAATGAAATAAAAATATTGCACACATAAGTGGATCAAATCCCACCCCCATGTCCTTCAAATTTAAGAGCCCAAAGGGGTTGGATCCAATGGGGGAAAGCGATGAGTTTTTCACCATTGGGCAAGGTTCAATTCTCGTGAGGGATTTACCTAGAGCCATGGGGACACCTTGAGGTAGTGGTCGAATGTGTGGTTGCACCCAGAGATACCATATTAAATGGTATCGTGACCCGTGCACACATAAGTGGATCAAAGCCCACCCCCATGTCCTTCAAATTTTTAAGGTTATGCTCTCCTGCACTCTTGGACCTCCCGCAGGCCGCTGGCCCTGTGGCCCTCCTGCCCTCCTCCTCCCTCCACCGACGCTGCAGCAATCTCCATAGGCTCCAATGGCATCTCCCTTTCCCTCTACTCAGAACAACGATGCCCCTCCTAGTGTTGCTGCGGCGATGGTCTCTTTAGTCTTGACTCCCCTTCATAGCTGCGCTCCCCCTGGAGCTTCGTTCGCATTGTTCTCGGGTACCCCTCCAGTTCTGGTCCCCTCCTTCAAAGAGGTAGCTTCACGACAACCCTCCAGTCTGCATGCAACAACCCATGACAGTGCCTCTCGTCAAGGTCGGTCGTCCGGGCTACATGCAGCAGTTCCTGAAGCTCTGGAAGTCTCAATACAAATGCCTCAAGAAGCCCTAACTCATGCTCGACATTACGACAATCACACTTTGGTCTGCAAGTTTAATGGATTCTGGCCTAATCTTCCGGATCTTCTTTTTTGGATCTCTTCCGATTGGTACCCACTCTTAGATGGAGAAGTCACTACCTGCCCCTGTGCAAAGGGGTTTTTTATGGTAGTTTTCGAATCTACAAGCGATAGAGACAAGGTGTTTAACTCTGGACCATGGTTTTGGGGCAGAGCAGGTCTGTCCATGCAACTATGGACCCCTTCTTTTGACCCTTCCACGGACTGTATCTCTTCAGCTCCTGTCTGGGTGAGACTTCCATATTTGTCCCTGCACTTCTGGGGGGATGCGTCTCTTCAATCCATTGGCAATGGACTCGGCAAGTTCCTCTGCAGAAGCCCAGATTCTAGGCGAGCCTTCTCCACCTTCGCGTGAATCTGTGTAGAAATGGACTTCACCAAAGGCTTCCCAGCTGAAATAATTCTTCAAGGCAAGGACTACTCAAGGAACCAAAAACTTGATTATGAGAATCTAAGTTTCAGGTGTAGGAACTGCTTTGCAATGGGGCATATAGCCCGAAACTGTGACAAACTACCCAGGAAAAAAAGGGTGCCCAAGAGCCAAAGACCCACCTGGTGGACGGGAGCTCAATCGGAGTTGCATGCTGAAAGAAAGACTCATGGAAAGGAAAAAGAAGCGGAAGTCGAAGCCGAAATCAAAGACCTCAATAAAGGAGAAGCTCAGGCAGAAGCCAGTCCCAAGTCATCAATCCAGCCAGACCCCCGGAACTCAAGCTGGGCTGATCTAGCTGACGAGGAAGATCCTCTAGGCCCAACAGAAAATCACTCTCAGGACCAAAGCATGGAATGGCGGATAGTGTCGAAAAAGAAAAAAAATTCCAAGCTAGAAATGATGTAATAACGCAAAGATGCTCTGGATCGCTAAAATAGTTTTGGCTCCCAAACTTTGTCCTATGTTAAGATCTTCAGGCATTTGGTTTCCTGTTTTCAAGAAACTAGTTTTGATGTATCCAACCCAGTAGCATGCCCACTATTTTTAATATAAAAATCTCCTAGCTGTTTCTGTCAAAAAAAACTCCCATAATAATTAAATCTCCTAGTAGAAATTAGTCCTCAAACTCCCATTTCTTTGATGTTGAAGTTCCAAATAAACTCCCCAAAACCATTTAGATTCAATTGAAGACCTTTCATATACACGTTCCCAAATTTCTAAAACATTTAAGAGATGCTTGAAACCAAAAGTAAAATAACAATAATAAACATAATCACAAAATGTGAAATAATATTGATAATGCTAATAAAAGTACTTAGTGTGATGTTTTTTATTAACAAGTAAGTGACAAATGGGTAAGACAAAATTAGTAATTAAAAAAATAAGTAATTAAAGTAAAGAGTTACATAAATCATATATTTCAAATTTGAATTAGTTTTTTTCAACTAATAATTATTTTGTTTAGTTTTCTTAAATTTTATTATATCTTTTTATATTTTTAAAATTATCTTCATTTCTATAGTTTTGTAAAAATTTGAAAACCAATTTATGATAGTTGTTCAAATAAAGTACGAACAAAATATAAAGAAACCAAATGCTAATAAAGAATCGTAGAAAGTCACCCTAATGAAATAAAATATGATTTAATTAATCATTTAAAAAAAAGTTAGTAAAAGAAGAGGACCTTAAATTGTTATAATAAAAACCTAAAAAGGATAAAAAACAATTTATATTTAGTTAAATAAATAGTGTATATTTACTTGAATTATTTATTTAAAATTGTTCATAATATATTTTGTTAGAACAAATTATAAAGAGACCAAATGCTAATAAAGAATCGTAGAAGGTCACCGTCAAATAAATAAAATATGATTTAATTAATCATATAAAAAAAAGTTAGTAAACTAAGATGACTTTAAATTGTTATAACTAGCACACCTACATAATTGTGGCTGATCAAGGCCGAAAGGCTGGTAAGATGAAAAGAATCTTTAAAAGAATATATTAAATTTTATTATTGATTAATAAATAAATGGTTGAGCTTCATTTATCTGGTGTTAATATTTTAATTTTTGTTAATCACTTAGGTGGCAATCAGTTAGCTATCAAAGTAATTTTTAAATATGATTAGGTAAATGTAAAAAAGTAAACACATAAACGAATGTCTTTATAATAGCTAGGAAGTTAATGATTGAAATCATAGCCATTTATTTTGTGTGACTACTAAGAATATTCCAGCCATATTTAATCATGTCCATAGAAAACTTATTAAACAAGAAACCCCTATTAAATCTGCCCATTGTCAATAGGTATACACCTTTCGGCTTAATAAAAATCTAAAAAGATGAAAACAATCTATATTTATATTTAGTTATATAAATAGTGTATATTTAGTTGAATTATTGATTTAAAATTGTTTATAATATATTTTGTGTTATTTTTTAGATATTTTCATATTATCTATTGTTGGAACCACGGAAGTGAAAATATCCATTTTTGTATAATAAAAAGTACCATATATGTCATGATTTGAATGGACAACGGATTGGAGGCCGACTTCATTATTCTCAATGCTATATATGTTGGCATATCCAAAGTATTTTATCGTATATGGTATTTTTGAATCATATATTTTCTTGTGCATTGGTCAAAGGTGGTTTAATGCTAGCATTAGTTTGAATGTTTGGCTTAGCATTTTCTGCTAGGTAGAATACATTTCTCTAGCATATTACTATGTGTGATTTTTTCTTTATTCTTGCGTGCTTCGAGAGAACAGGCCTGTCACGCTGCATTTTTTCTTAAATGTTTGCACAGGGCTACATCCTTCGACGAGTCTAATAGTCTTAAGTGTTTACCTAACAGGTCTAGCAGTCTTAAATGTTTATTGTACGAATGTGTTGCAATACAGTTTCATTCCATTTTTTTATGGTGTTGTTTGCAATGAAATTGTGTTGAATTGTTCTCCACCGACATCACTGGTTCAGTGGTTGATGCTTATTCGTTGGTTCGTTCCATGATTCTTGTTCTTGTTTGATTCAACTTTGCAAAGTTGAGGTCCTACAGTTGCATTTGGACCTCTTCGTGGTTGTCCACTAGTTTGTTGTTCTTCAAATTTGCAAGTTGTTGGACCTGTTGTTTTGGTTTGCAGTTTTTTGGGGTTGAGTTGTTGTCATCCCTCGTTGACGGGTAAGTTTTTGTGTCATTGTTTCATTGCTATTTTTTAATGGTGGGAGTCCTTACCTCGAAATTCTATTGCAGACCATTTTTCTCTATGCTCTTAACTTTTGTTCCTAGAAAACATGTGTTTTCATATGCTAGTTGCAACATTCATAGTTATTTCAAAAATTACAATGCCGAGGGGTTTTCGAAAACTAGTTTGGAGCTATCACAAGAGGGAACCATCCATCAGGGTGTAGAGGCAGGGAATTCTTTTATTTAGTGGGTCAGAAAACTACATCCACATGTTGTCTTTGTCCTGTCCTTTCCATTTTGCAAAACTTTTTCTGGCTCTGAGAAGCTTCTAGGATGCATGCCATGAATAGGTTCAAATCGGTCTTTTTGCTCAGTAAATTTATGGTGTTATTTATTTTTGTTTTTCTTCTATTTGGTTCACTTTCCATTGTGGGTTTATTTTCTTGTCATCTGCTATGGGCACTAGGGGGGATTGAAGTTGACAAGAAGAAGATTGAAAGATACATATGGGTATTGGTACGTAGTTCCGTGCTTGTATTTTTCCTATTTTTCTTTCGTTTTTCTTTTTTTTCCTCATTTTATTACTTTTTTCCCCTTTTCTTTGTTTTCATGCAAACTGAAAGTATCTAAGAAACAGCTTCAAAATCACAGTTCAAAAGATGAAAGAAATAATAGATGTTGAGTCATATGAAATATATACACACTCCATTATGCATGACTGCATTGAAGAGGTTTTGCATAGTAATAGACTTTTTAGATTGGATGCATTCTCGTATACTGTAGGGGATTGTCTTTTCGATGCATTTCAGGTTCTACTGCATTTTCGTTATTCCTCGATCAGCCTGCGCAATGGATTGATAGATTATTTCTTGGGATTTTTAAAAAATGGTGACGTTGAGGCATTGGAGTCATATGAATATGAACTGGAATCTGATTTTCTTCAGCAGTTGCATGTAATACATGATGTTGCTACATATTTTTCAAAGATGTGGTTGTTTGCATCTCCAATTCTGCCTACACATGAGAGGGGAATTTGGGAAGATACATTTTTTAAGATACATTTTTCATACGTTGGTTGTATAAATGGCTCAATATATCGATTGGAATATGATCATTGACAAGAAAACCAATATATCTACTATTCAACAAAACTACATCTGATAATCTATATTGCATGTTGTTCCATGATGCCAATGTTGTCAGTGGTCATTATGAACCACTACTATACAAAACAAATTCCATATGAAATCTTGAAGGAGCTCATATTTACTTGTCCCTAATTTGCAAAGACCTTGAATCATAATGGAAATAGATTATGCATTGCATAAACTTCCATGGTTTACAGCTAGCAACAAATGTTGTGTCTAGCTGTGGAGATAGTTTGTTCAATGCAATTTGTTGTTTGGTAGCAGCGGAGTTCAATGTGCAGTCGTTGTGGATTTACACTGTATAATCCTTTTGTAATGCAATTATAGGCGGCAGCCAATTGATGTTTCGCTGCTTGCATCAACACCTTTGGCCATATCTCCTAGAAAATATGTCGTTAATTGGAAGTTGGTAAGAATACCTTGTAAACATGGCATTACCATTTGAAAAAGGAAATGTGGAGGGTTTCATATTCTGTTTGCAATGGTTGTCTATCATATTCAGAGTAAATATCCATGTCTATTCAGCCTTTCCAGATGGCACTATCCATTCCTGGTCTATTGATCTAAATTTCGATCGAACAATTGGCATCCTCTCGTGGAAAATAGATACAACACATATCCATTATCAACCTTTGCTTGTACATATCACTAGTTGAGGTTTCAATGTCCATGCCACCCAAACCACATCGAATTTGCATATGCGTGGCATGTTTTTTAGTGAGAATGAAACTCCTCCCAGTTGTGATATGGACATACAGGGATTAAACAAAAAATTCATGCATGAAATTGATCCCAGTTGTGATGAGGCCATACAGGTCTTAAACAAAAAACGTAGACTAAGTTATCACAACTTGAAAAAATTTATGCGTGAAATTCGTCCCAGTTGTGATGAGGCCATACAGACCTTAAACAAAAAATGTAGACTAAGTTATCACAACCTAAATCAGAGTGAAATTCATCCTAGTTGCCATCAGGTCATCCTGCCCTTGGATAAGAAACATTGAGTAAGTTACCAGAACTTGAAAAAGGTCATGCACGAGAGAAAAAAATACATTGCTACGCTTCCTTTTAGAGAGAAACTCACATATCACAATCTAAAGAAATTTTTTCGTGCACAACACAACATAAATAGGTACAGACGCATATCCTAGAATGGTCATGCAACTGTCACATTTCATGGGCTAGAAGCAACAACATGCACTACTAGCATTGAAAACCAACAAATACTTTCTACCCATACTTCCCTGTGAAATAAAGATGCAAGACAGACCTACATGAAACAAATTAAAGGCACTCCTTCCATTGCATGTGCAATTTGTGAACAATTGAATTTCTCAAAAAATAGTGAGTCTTTCACACTTGATTTGGAAGAAGAATACCTTCACATGACAGTGCATGATAAAACATTTTCCAGTGGCAAAATTTGTCTTCCATGCAAACAATCGCTTGAAAATGAAAAGCTGCCACATTTTGCAACCCCTAACCAAATAAAATGTAATACACCACTACCATATGTAAGTACACTTACGAAAATTAAAGAGAGACTTGTGTCTTTGCAAATTACATTTTCACAAATCAGGTCCTTGGGCTATAAACGACCCCATATGGGCTTAACATGATCAATTATTAATGTGCTTATTCAACTAGATGTTGTGCAAAAATCCTTGCCACAATTCATTACTGATACAATGACAATTGATGTGGCTCTGAAAAGATGCTTGCAATACAAAAATGTGTATCAGAAAGGAAAAGTGCCTGTGCATGATGTTATGAAAGAATTAAAGGAATTATGTTCTAGGGCCTTGTACAAAGCACAAAACATTTGTATAAATGAGAACTAGAACAGTGTTCTTGCAGAAGAGGATTCCAAATCTATAGAGACTCTCGAAAATGATAGTGAATTTGATACAAGTGATGAATTGGAGAATAAAACACCTGTTGATACATTGGTGCATGGATTCACTAAGTCATGGTGCATTCGTGACTTGCAAGACAAGATTGTTGAAATTACACCTACTGAGGGGCAACATCCACTTAGAATATTCAAGGACAAATTTGTTGAGGAAATGAACTTCCCAACACTCTTCTATGGAGATCCACATGCCATTGACATTACATAACGATTCAGTTATCATAGAATAGTCTGATGGGAGCTGCTACATTCAAGCGATGAATTCTCCTGTCACATAACAAATTTGTTTTTCAAAACAATGTGCATAATAATAGAGCAAGTTCTCTCATGCATGTGGGTCCGAATAAGAAAAGTCCAGCTATGAGGAAGAAATTTGTTGGCCAAGGATGTCAAGTACAAAGTAAACCTAGAAAAAATTATTAAATCTGATATTTAATACATAGATTGCAAAAACATTCGCACCTCTCCTGACTATTTGCAACAAAACAAGAAAACTATTTTTGCAATGATCTGGCAATTGGGCCTGCCGACATTTTTCATCACATTTACAAGTGGAGAGAATTGTTGGGATCCATTGGTGGCTTCTGTATCTGACCTTCATAGGAATAGGAAACGTAAAAAACAAACCAATACACTGGAAACTAGTGACATTGACTACCTCATAAGAAAAGACCCAATGACATGTACTCGGTACTATAGACATGGAATAAATGTTTTGAGACAATTGATATGCCATGATGAAACATTTTTTGGAAAAATATCGGACTACCTTTTTGAAACTGAATTCCAAAATAGGGGAAATGAACATGACCACACACTGTTGTGGATAGAGGGTGCACCAGTCTATGGAGCTGACAACAATTCATAGATCGAGCAATTTGTGGACAAATACATAACATGCAACATAGATAATTTGGATCCAGAAATTGCCAAAGTTCATAGACATTACCATACAACAAGTTGTAGAAAACAAAAAAACTCACATTGTAGATACAACTTTCCCATGCCGCCAATGAGAGCTACAAGAATCATGGAGCCAATTAGTTTAGAGGACAATGTTGTCATTGATAAATCTAAATCCTAGTTCACATTTCTAGAACAAGGAGAATTTGATGAGCTAATGAGATTCGATGACTTCTTGACAGAGATAAATCTATCTGAAGATGAGTACATCCAATCCATGCAATGTACGCTTAAACAACCAACAATTTTCCTTAAATGAAAACTTTCCCATATTTGGAACAACAGTTTCTCCAAGGACATGCCAGTTATGTGGAAAGCAAATACAGATGTGCGGTACGTGCTCAATGCATATGTTGCAGCATCGTACTGTACCTCGTATGAAAATTAAGAGACATTAAAACATAACTTCTCTGCATGGGAGGTTGCGTATGTTTCCTCTGAGACTATAGTGCACATCAATGAAGCTAGATTTACCTACAATGTTAATCGAACATGGGGTGATCTAGAAATTGTAGTTAATGAGCTAGAAAACCTGGACAATCCTGATGACACATTCACAAACAGTAAAACAACCAGAACTCCTTGTGAGTCGTATGACTTACAATTGGAATTTCCTCTTCCTCACGCAGGTGGAAGTGAAAAATGTATCAATCTTAGTTTTCAAGTCACAAAACATCCTTTCCTAATTGAAAATAATGGATACCACAGAATAAGACGTATGTTGAATCAAGAACAACAAACAATTTTAAAGAACATTTTGCTTAAAAAATGCTTGAACATGGAGACTCCTATGCACTTGTTCCTTATAGGAAGAGCAGGAACATGCAAGACATTCACAGTGAAAGTACTGTTCCAAATGCTTATACAAATCTATGATCCAAGCAATTCCTCTGATCCTATGAAACCAATGGGCCTAATAGTTGCATACATAGGAAAAGTTGCATATAATGCAAGTGGAACAATAGTCCACTCTGCATTCTTAATGCCTTTTAACAAGTCACAGTTTCTTCCACTTAGCAAGAAAATGTTGGATACATTATTTAAGCTTTATGAAGAACTCCAACTTATCTTTCTAGATGAATCGTCCTTGATTGGAATTTGATTCTTGTATTCCATTGACAACCGACTAAGAAGCATAAAACATGTGCACACAAAATACTTTGTAAACATTGACATGACATTCTCTGGGGATCTTTACCAGGCACAGCCCATCCAAGATTCTCTAATATTTGAACAACCTACCGTTAACATGCAAACAATGACACATGACTTCTGGAGACACAATATAAAATTCTTTGAATTGCATACTACAATGCGTCAGACATATGAAACATTCATTGCAATTCTGAATAGAATACAGACAAACAACCAAACATACGATGACTTAACATATATCAATTCCAGGTGCTTGCGGCCTACACCAACATACCCAACATTCTCTTACATGTTCTACACAAATAAGGATGTTGCAATGCATAATACACACATGCTATTGCTCATGCCTGGTGATGGCATCATCATCAATTCAATTGACCTGGAAGAAGACAACCATGGAAACGTGTCAGGTCATGAACATACAACCACTTTACCTTTGCAACTTGTCCTGAAATTAAAAATGTTGGTTGAAATATATGTCTGTAACTATGATTCACAGGATGGCTCGGTCAATAGTGCATGTTGTTGGGTATTCTACCCTACGGACTAATAAGCTAGGGCTCTAAGCTCATACGCAGATCATGACCCTCAAGACTTAACTTTTAACCTTCTACCCAAATCTAAAACCCCTTTTTTCACATGCACACAAGAGAAGAATGAACC
>ML777343.1:801021-850465 GCA_009831015.1 Picea engelmannii | reverse complement strand
CACGATCCTGATCCTGGGCTCTTCCTCTTCTTTTTTGTCCTCCAACTGCTGCTTCTTGAGTTTCTCCTAAATCTTGAGGCAAGGCTATAGGGTTGGGACAAAACTGGCTTGGCAATTTGGCAGAGTTCCTTTGCTATGATTTTTCTCCTTTGAATAGTACCCCTACCCCTCCTTTTATAGGCTAGAAGGAGCTAGGGTTCTTGGCGAACTCTCGGCCATGCATGGCTCGGAGTTCCAGTTAACTGACAAAAAGCCTCGTGTCCCGGCAGAAACTTTCTTGATTTTTTGCTTTGTTAGGTACCCGCGGGCTGTTTTGGGTTAGCCTGCGGATACCCGCGTGCAGTATAAGGACAGCAAGCGGATGCCCACACCCAATGAGCAGTTAGGGCGCGGGTTGCTTGTTTTAAGTGGTTTTTTGAGGAAATACTTAGCATGGCTTTGGCCAGAAAGAGGCATGAGTTGGCCTGATGCCAGGTAAACCTGTATGGTGCATTTTAGGGTTATAACAGTGCATATGGAATACTCAAAGGCTATATGAAAACATAAAAACTTAATGTCCTTTGGATTAAGTTCCATGAACCACATATAGGCAAGAGACAAGAAAGCAAGTTGGCTTATCTATATAATTGAAACATTGCAAGAGATTAGACACCTATTTTGCGAATATCAAAGCTGGTATCAACATCAACAAAGACAGGTCGACTCAATATTCGAAAATAGTTTCTGATTAAACTTACATGTGCACATACAGTCCACAGATCACAAGGACTATCACTTGATAATGTTTCATTTCAGCCTGCTGGAATTTGGATACATGTACTTGTGTACACAACACTGTCCTATGTCAAAAGCATAGACTCCTTGTATTTACTAAGTCATGTTACAAAAGATAACTTCAAAGTGAAACATAAAGTTGATATTGAAATGGAACGACTCAGGAAAACCACAAAATGACAACTCCACTATGATTACCAATTCATACAATTAAATTCATCTGTATCAATTCTCTCACTTAACACACGCATCTTAAATGCATACATGGATAATATACTCAATGACTATGATACAATGCAATCTGATATTCTGTGCTTGCAGGAAACATACATGGAATTATGCATGCAGAACAAACAATTCCCAAATCACAATTTCATATCAAGTTACATTATGAATGGGCTGATGATATTGGACAAAAAACATGTACCAATTTTGGACCATATACATATCGAATAAAAAAATGTTGAGCTGGTGCTTGCAAATTTTTTGTTCCATGAAAAAAAAGTTGTAATACTCAAACTGTATGCTTCTCCCCATGCAACATTCTCCAACATTGTAGACGTTATTTCCAATGCATTGGGCTATTTCCATCTGAACAGGCCCATTGTGCTTGTAGGTGACTTCAATATTGACATGCTACAAAATAATGGAAGAACAAAAGAATTGGAAAACTACATGTGCAAATACAGTCTCCACTTTCTTTTGAACAACAAAAGTCATCTACAAAATGCACTTATTGACCATGTGTGGTCGAATGTGCCCATTCCTCAATACAGTATGTTTATCTTAGACACATATTGGTCTGATCAAGATACAATTGGTATTGCACTTGAATTATGAGATATACATCAAACATATTTCAAAGTCATATTTCTATGTTTCAAAGCATATCTGTATATCTTGTTGCAAAGAAAAAAAAGAGAGAAAAAAAAAAAGTTATCCAACTTCTTAGTTTTCCCTGATTTTTACACATACCGGTCTAGTCACCATATAGTTGGCGTTGTGCTTGAATTCTGAAATATACACTATGAAAAAAAAATAAAAAAAGGTACATTCTTCTAAAACCGTATGATACTCTATTCATCTTATTTTTTTTTTTTTAGTGTATGTACATAGTACTTCCCTTTTTCTTTACATGTTCACTTATGTTCATATCCATTTTGTTTTGTACTTTTGTTCATAGAAACAAATAGGAAAACTAGACACTGCAAAGAACTCCTAACCAAGAATGTAGAGGAATCCATGCAAAGGTGTGTTTTCTCTGCCCGTGTTCCATATTCAATAGTGTTTCGTTTACTCTTTATGTATTTGTTGAACTGGTTTGCAGCTCTGTTTTTTTTTTTTTTTTCCCTCCTTCGACACTCCATATCTTCCTCTGCATTCACTTGTCTTCATGTGTGTAATACATATTCAATCTTGAGCTCCACAGTCCTGGAGTTCATCTATCATTTTGTATCAGGGATGATTTTAAGGATGGAAATTTATTTTAAAATGTAGAAACCTTAGCGAATCTTATTAGTCCTTCATATGTCAAATCTAAATGTTTGGCAACACTTTTGTAAAAATATTCAAATTTGTAATTCTTTTATATAGTTTTTATAAAATTTTGGCGATTTTTAAGGTAAAATAATGTTATCTCAAAGAATTTGAGCGAATCATTTTTAAAATAGCGAATCTTGTTTTTGGAAAAACCACGGAAAATTATCCCATGAGTGAAATTTATCCCCTAAAATCATCCCTGATTTGTATATCGTGGAACTCTGAATGTTTTTTGGAGGACACAGAACAATAGAAGTGCAATGTTGAGTGAGGCAACCCACAATTTTTCTTGTCAATTTGTATATTGCGCTACTCTAGGGGCTATTTGCAAGACATGAAACTTTATAGGCCCAATTTAGAGCCCTCCAGCCCGCAAGCCCACGATCCAAAAAAGTGGCTAAGTATGGAATAAGGGATCTATACATACTCTGTAACATGTCAAGTCCATACTTTATAAAAGTACATATTTAGTATGTATTGCTCGTTACTCAGAGCTCGCCAGCCCTGGAGTTTGTCTGTCAATTTGTATATCGTGGAACTGAATAGAAGTACAATGTTGAGCCATCTAGCCCACAAGTCCGCTTGTCAATTTGTATATTGCACAAATCTGGGGGCTATTTGCAGGACACAGAACATTAGAGGCCCAATTTAGAGCCCTTCATCCCACAAGTCCATGATCCAATAGAAGTGCAATTTTGAGCCAACCAGCTCGCAAGTCCACTTCTCAAATTGTATATCACGCAACTCTGGGTTCTATTTGCAGGACACAAAATATTAGAGGCCCAATTTAGAGCCCATAAGTGACGTAGACCTATTGGCCCTCGGACCGCAATCTGCTCATAGGATCGTTCTCTATCCCCTTGAGTCGGATCAACTTTTTCGATTCCTCACGAGAATATCAATTTCAATCGATCCACAGGTCCTTTTCGCAACTCACAATCTCAAGAGTTCACAAGTCATGACTTTTGACTCTTCCTTCTCAAATCCGTGATACCCGAGATCACGAAATGGTTACAGATCCTTCTCTATCAGCACCTTTTGTGTGTGACCACCAGCTAGGCCTAAATGCCAATGCCTCTCGCAACTCGCCACTTTGCGAGTTTCAATGTCCAACCTTTGCACCTTCCTTTCATGAACCCCTGAGAGGAAAGGTTGACCTTTCTACCCTCGTTCTCGCTACTCGCGACTTCACAAGTTGAAGGATCGAGCTCACGTTCTCTTATCTCGCAAATCCTCGAGACACGAGAAGTCAATGGAGCATTGACTCCCTCCTCCAGACGATGCATGTCCACCTGTCGATTTTCCCGGGCCCACCTTGTGGTTCCGCCATGTATTTCCTCCGTACCTCGGCTCTTGACACTTCGTGACTTTTGCAATCGAAAGTAACTCATCTAAACCTTTGAACCCCCGAACACGTGAAATTCAATGGGGTTCCTGATCCAATGGCCCTCCCATGACCTAGATCTGACAGCTATCCTCGCTCTTCATGATTTCACCTCTCGTGACTTGGAGCACCTGAGTTTTTGGCTGTCGCCTGGCGAACCTCTGATTTCGTGAGATCCTTCGATCTCTTCCACCTGTCCTCTTTGAATGGACAGTACTGATCTTCTCGCGACTTTGCTACTCAGGACTTCAGGACTTTCGGGACAAAAGTCTCGACCTCTTATCCTCCGATACATCGAAATGGTGAAATTCTAACACATCATCAGCGTGGGTCCCACAATGGAACATCTCGCCTTTTTGGAGTTTTGAACTTCGCGACCTCGTGAATCCTGCTGCTAAGCCTTCAACTCTTCAACCCCCAAAACCTTGAATTGGTCAATGAAAGTCTGACCTCCGTGTTGGTGAGCATGCCAGTTGTCCACTCTCATATGGACGATCCCGATTCTCTTCGCAACTTTGCAACTCGCAAAGTTGAAGGACTTCCTCTTCTGAACCCCAATGTCTAAATCCCTGATAGAGAGGATCCCGTGACACGTGTCCTTCCAATCAGATGGCTCAGATTCTCTTGCTATTTTGGGACTTCGCAGCTCATGACCTCGCGAGTCTTGATGCAAAGGTTTCGATCTTTCAACTCACGAAACCCCAAAATGAGACTTACGTGGGTGATCCAACAACCCCTGTTGGCTTGGATCCCAAGGTCTGATTTCTCCCAAGCTTGTACTTGATGAACGGCTTTCCATAACTTCCCTGCTCCTTTGCAAGTTATGATGGCTCACGGGAATTCACGAATTCTCCACAACTTGAGTCTTTAAGAAGACTCCTGCACACACTCCTCGTGGCGATTCTTCAAATACTTCCAAGTATTTGAATATATTCGACTCTGCGCACTCACTACGACAACAGTCTTTTCAATAGTTTCACTTTGGTTGCAAACATTGAGACTTCACTCATCCTATGCACTCCTTGCATGGCTCCTGTTCTTAAATTGCACTTCTACGAGAATGATAACAATGTTATCCCTCCTAAGCTTTCAGAGATGAACTCTGACTCCTATCAACGCACACCTTGTGGACAGTTTCATTGCACTCCTTATAGAAAAACTCTTGCTTAGGCAGAGAAACAGTTGAAACTCATTCCTTACTCTCCCTCTCTTCAGATTTCAGACATTCAATATGAAATCATTCATTGACGCATCAAAGCAAATGCATAATAGAGAGTAAACAAACATATATCCATTAGCATGTACAACACATAAATCAATTTAACACCCTGAGTCTGAACTAAAGATCTTTGTATTAATCTAGAACCTTTGTACATGGGGTTAACTCTGCATAGCTCCCTGCATCTACTCTCCTATGCTCTCTTATCATAATCTTACAACTATACAATGAGGGTGTCTATATCCCATTTCCCTCCTCGCTCTAAATTGTTTAATCTGGAATTCAAAGCTACCTACCTACATTCATTAACATAAATGCCTCTTAATCCTTTCAGACGAGAGAGGGATGCTCAAGGTATGATTACAATCAAGAAGTATGCCCTTCCTTAATTATCTCATTTAATTTTGGTGCATCCACTTCAAAAAAAATTCACACAATTTATCATGTGCCAAATTGTGTTGGTTCTTGTCCTACGTTCGCTTGATGTTGGCGATGATCCTACATCATACTCCCTCACTTGAAAATTTTCATGGGCTCCTATCCATGAGATCTCACATGGTCTGTCCATGCTTCTGGATCTCTACTTCATTCTCCCAGCTAGCATATTCAATTGGATGTCCCTTCCACTTGACCAAGTATTCAAAATATTCCTTTCGCCTGGTCCTTTTCCTAACCCTTTTGTCCAGTATGCTTTCCATCTGTGGCTTCTTTGCAACTGACATCTGTTTAGTCCATTGAACCTCTAGTTGTTCATCACTTGTTCCTACTTCCTCAGCTTTGTATGGGACATTGAATATCGGAGAAATTTCGATCCCATCGGGTAATTCAATCTCATAAGCATTTGCCCAAAATTTCTTCAAGACCTTGCATAGTCTGATCTTCTTCATCTTCAGTTTGTTATATGTTCCCTTCGGGAACCTTTCTTTTCTCAGATGTGCCAGAATAAAATCACCAACCTCAAATTGAAGTTCTCTCCTGTGTTGGTCTTCTCTGCACTTATACTCTTGGCTCGAGTTTTTCAATTGCTCCTTCACCTGGCTGTGAAGTTCCTTCATCGCTTCTGCGAAATCCTCTGCACTAGCACTCCTAGTTTCACCCTATTCTGAATCTCTCAATTCCAAAGCTCCTCTTGGCTGCATCCCATAAGCAATATGGAATGGACTCTACCCTGTGCTTCTGTTGATTGAATCATTATAAGAAAATTCTGCCTATGGTAGAATATTATCCCACCGACTGTGGTGTTCTGTCACCAAGCTCCTCAGCAAGTCTCCCAAACTTTTGTTCACAACTTCTGTCTCTCTATCCGTTTGAAGATGATAAGATGAACTGAATGACAAGTTTGTTCCCATCTTTTTCCATAAGGTTCTCCAGATGTGTCCCATAAACTTGGTGTCTTGATCCAAAACTATGTTCCTTGGTAAGCTGTGAATTCGAATGACTTCTTTGAAAAACAGATTCGCAATGTGAGTTGTGTCACTGGTTTTCTGACATGGTATGAAGTGTTCCATATTAGAAAATATATCTACTACCACAAAGATTGAATCAGACCCTCTTTGTGTTCTTGGCAGCCCCAATATGAAGTCCATGTTGACTGCATCCCATGGCCTGTCAGGTATGGGTAACGGTTGATATAAGCCTACATTCTACCTCTTCCCTTTTGAATGCTGAAAATTTTTGCATCTGTACATGAATATTTTGACGTCTACTCTCATACCTAGCCAAAAATATGACTCAGTTAACTTTGAGAACTTTTTTTCATGATCAAAATGACCGACCAATCCTCCACTATGTTTCTCCTTGAGTAGATTCTCCCTCATGGAGCATTTTGGAATACAAAGTTGATTACCCTTAAACAGTAATCCTTCCTAGATCATGTATTCTGTTCATTGACTTTTGTCCCTGAGAATTGGATTCTCAGTTGCTTCATACACCACCTTAAAATCTGGATCATCTTCGTACATGTCCCTGAGATCATCAAAACCCAGTGTTTTGACTCTGAACTCCTGCAACAACAAACATTTCCTACTCAAAGCATCAACAACTTTGTTAGTAGTTCCAGAAATATGCTTACTTACAAAAGTAAAGTTCTACATGTATTCAACCCATTTAACATGTCTTTGATTCAATTTCTATTGTTGAGTCACAAATTGCAAAGCATGATTGTCACTATATAAGACAAACTCCTTGGGGATTAAGTAATGTCTACATTTTTTCAATGCCTGAATAATAGCATAGAACTCCTTGTCATACATGGAGTATTTCACTTTCACCTCGTTTAGCTTCTCGCTGAAGTATGTTATCAGCCTGTCTTCTTGGCTCGAGACTGCCCCTATTGAAAATCCACTTTCATCACATTTTACTTGAAATGTCTTTTTGAAATCCGGCAACACCAAAATTGGTTGTTCCGTGATTTTCCTTTTCAACAAATTGAAGCTTTTCTCAGCCTCTTATGTCTAGTGAAAAGACTTGTGTCTCTTCTTCACTGTGTCCATCATCGGTGCACTAATTCCACTGAAATTCCTGATGAACTTCCTATAGAAACTAGCCAATCCATGAAAACTTCTCACTTCAAAGATACTCTTTGGCGATGGCCAATTCTTAATCACCTCCACTTTATCTGGATCCATCCTCAACTTATCTGCAGAAATAACAAAACCCAAATAAATGAGCTCTGTCTTCATGAATGAGGATTTCTTCATATTTATCAGTAACTTCTCTTGCTGTAGACTCTTCATCACTGTAGCCAAATGTTCTAGATGCTCTGCCTTTGTTTTACTGAAAATCAGTATGTCATCAAGATACACAATGACAAATTTTTCGATGAACTCTTTCAGGACTTCATTCATCAATCTCATGAAAGTACTTGGTGCGTTCGTTAATCCAAATGGCATAACAAGCCATTCATACAAATCTTTGTTAGTCCTTAAGGCTGTCGTCCATGCATCACCTTCTCTCATACAAATTTGGTGATATCCACTTTTCAAATCAATCTTCGAAAAAAAGTTCTCTCCACTCAAGAAATCCATCAAATCATCCATCCTTGGCAATGGAAATCTATACATGATGGTTATCTTGTTGATTTCCCTCGAGTCAGTACACATCCTCTAGCCTCCATCTTTCTTCGGACTGAGCACTGTCAGAACAACACATGGACTCAATCTTTCTCTAACCAACCCCTTGTTGATTAAATCCTAGACCTGTCTTTTGACTTCTTCATTCTCCTGCGTCGTCAATCTGTATGTTGCTTTGTTTGGTAAACTAGCTCCAAGTATAAGATCAATATGATGAATTACACTTCTGATCGGTGGCAATGAACGAGGTAGTTCATCCACTACTATGCTAGCAAACTCTTCCAACAGTTTATGAACCATTTCTGGTAAATCATCTACCCTTGTACTAGTTAAAACAATTTTAGGCTTTCTGATCACAATGAATTGTGGTTCCTCCTTCTTCTTAACCTATGTAAGAAGTTCCTTCCCACTCATGAGAAGTACAGTGTTGCTTCCTTCAGGTTTTACTTCCTTGTCTTTAATTGGAAGCAACATGTGAGTTCTCCCATTCTTCTCTAGGGTGTATGTGTTCTTCCTTCCATCATGAATCACATTTATGTCATATTTCCATGGTCTACCCAGCAATAGATGACAAACATCCATGGGAATGACATCACAGAGTATTTCATCTCTATACCCTCCTATCTTAAATTCAACTAAACATTGTTTAGTGACATTTACCTGATGTCCTTTTTGTAGCCATGAAACTCTATATGGACTTGGATGTTCAATCGTCTCCAGCTCCAGCTTCTCTACCATCTCTATAGAAACGAGATTATCTGTGATACCACTGTCCACGATGACTTTTCATACCCTATCCTTAGTTTTGCAAGCAGTCTGAAAAAGATTGTTCCTTTGCACTAGATTCTCCACCTCCTTCTCCGGCATTAAGAGAACTTTTTGCATCATCAACGATCTTCTGCCTTCAGCATCCTCTGCCTCAACATTCTGCCTCTATTCTTTGGCAATGTGAGTCTCACCACCTTCTTTATTCTTATCTGGACATTCATAAGATTTATGTCCGACCTTTTAGCATGTGAAGCATTTCACCACTCCACCTCTTCCTCTTCCTCTACCTCTGGTATGAGGAAAGATGTTTCCATCAGCACACTAACCTCTCTATTCAATATTTTTCCCTCTCTGTGAGCTTCCACCTCTCTCAGTCTGAGTCTAAGGTTTCTTCCAATCTTCCTTGGGTTTCTAATTTATATCCTAGGAAACTAATTTGCCTCTGGGATGACTTATGCCTTGGCCCCTTTGACCTTGTTTTCGGCTCAACTTCTCTTCAGCCTTCAAATCCATATGATAAGCATCTTCCACTATTTGGATGGTCATCATGCTCATCTCATCCTGAATATCGTATCTCATACCATTCATGTATCTGGCAACTTTTTCATCATCACTTTCACAATGGCCTACCCTGATGTTCAGCCTGTAGAATTCTTCAATATATTCCTTCACTGTCATCAACTTCTGTCTCAAGTTCTGCATTCTTCAAAACAGAGTAATTTGGTAATACCTAGGAATGAATTTTGCCTTCATCTTCGTGATCATCCTATCCCAACTCTTGATCTTATGCTTGCCTTTTCATCATCTATCATCTTTTAGCTCATCCCAACACAATGTTGCATGTCCTTTCAATCTTGTGACAACATGTTTGACCTTTTTGTCTTCCTCGACATCTTCATAGTCAAAATATGTGTCTAGAGCTCTAATACAGTCTAGAAGCTCTTCAACATCCAGGTTTCCTTCATAGACCGGAATATCCATTTTTTCCTTAGCACCCATTCTTGCAATAGCCCTAATCAGGCGTTCATTTGCTGCACCTTCTACTGTGACTTCTTCTCTTTCATGTTTGACCTCATTTTCACCTTCAGAATCAGTGACATCTCCAACACCGGCTGTGCGCCTCTGTGTTGTCTCCATGTCCTCAAGTCTGGTGCATATGTCACACATCTCTCTTTCCATGGCTAGATTTGGCACCTGCCTACCCCTTCCTCTTGGCATTTCCCTCTCCTCTGGTATATCGGGTTTCTGTCTATCTCTTCTTCTCAGTGGCATGGTGAATCCTTCTTGATTTCCCTGTCTGAAGTATACAAACAGAGTCAAGCTCTGATACCACACTGACACAGACCTATCGACCTTCAGACCGAGATCTACTCACAAGATTGTTCTCTATCCCCTTGAGCCGGATCAAATTTTTCGATTCCTCGCAGGAATCTCAATTTCAATTGATCCATAGGTCCTTTTTGCAACTCGCAATATTGCGAGTTCATGAGTCATGAATCCTGACTCTTCCTTCTCAAATCCGCGATACCCGAGATCGCGAAATGGTTACAAATCCTTCTCTATCATCACCTTCTGTGTGTGACCATTGGCTAGTCTTAAATGCCAGCTCCTCTTTCAACTCACCACTTCGCAAATTTCAACATCCAACCTTTGCACCTTCCTTTCATCAACCCCCAAGAGGCAAGGTTGACATTTCTCTCCTCTTTCACGCTACTCGCAACTTTGCAAGTCGAAGGATCGAGCTCATGTCCTCCTATCTCCTGAATCTCTGAGTTACAAGAAGTCAATGATGTGTTGACTCCCTCCTCCAGATGACGCATGTCCACCTGTCAATTTTCCTAGGCCCACCTTGTGGTTCTGCCACGTATTTCCTCCATACCTCAGTGTTCGACACTTCGCGAATTTTGCAATCGAAAGTAACTCCTCTCAACCTTTGAACCCTCGAACATGTGAAATGTGATGGGGTTCCTAATCCAATGACCCTCCCGTGACCTGGATCCAATGGCTATCCTGGCTCTTCATGATTTCACCTCTTGCAACATGGAACACCCAAGTTTTGGGCTCTCACCTGGCGAACCTCCGAGTTCATGAGATCCTTCGATCTCTGCCACCTGTCCTCTTCGATTGGATGGTCCTGATCTTCTCATGACTTTGGGACTTTCGACACAAAAGTCTCGACCTCTTATCCTTCGATATGCTGAAATGGTGAAATTTCGACACGTCGTCAGCATGGGTCCCACGATGGAACTTCCCGCCTTTTTGAAGTTTCGGACTTCATGACCTCGCGAATCCTGCTACTAAGCCTTCAACTCTTCAACCCCCGAAACCCTGAATTGGTCAATGAAAGTCTGACCTCTATGTTGGCGAGCATGCCACCTGTCCACTCTCATATGGATGGTTCTGATTCTCTTCGCGGCTTTTCCACTTGCAAATTCGAAGGAATTCCTCTTCTGAATCTCGATGTCTGAATCCTTGACAGAGAGAATCTTGTGACACATGTCCATCCAATCGAACATCTCAAATTCTCTCGCTATTTCTGGACTTCGCACCTCGTGACCTTGCGAGTCTTGATACAAAGGTTTCAACCTTTCAACTCATGAAACCCCAAAATGTGATTTACGTGGGTGATCCAACGACCCCTATTGACTTGGATCCCATGGTCTGATTTCTCCTGAGCTTGCACTTGACCAACAACTTGTCATAACTTTCCTTCTCCTTTGAAAGATTTGATGGCTCACGAGACTTCGTGAATTCTCCATAACTTGAGTCTTCAAGAAGACTCCTACACACACTCCTTGTGGTGATTCTTCAAATACTTCCAAGTATTTGAATCTCTTCGACTCTGTGCACTCCCTACGACAACAGCATTTTCAATAGTTTCACTCAGGTTGCAAACACTGAGACTTCACTTAGCCTATGCACTCCTTGGATGGCTCCTATTCTTAACTTGCACTTCTGCAAGAATGAGAACAATGCTATCCCTCCTGAGATTTCAGAGACGAACTCTGACTCCTGTGAATGCACACCTTGCGGACAATTTCACTACACTCCTTGTAGGAAAAATCTTTCTCAAGTAGAGAAACAATTGAAACTCATTCCTTACTCTCCCTCTCTTCAGATTTCAGACATTCAATATGAAATCATCCATTCACGCATCAGAGAAAATGCATAACCACATAAAGCAATTTAACACCCTGAGTCTGAACTAAAGATCTTTGTATTAATCCAGAACCTATGTACATGGGGTTAAGTCTACATAGATCCCTTCTTCTGCTCTCCTATGCTCTCTTCTCATAATCTTACAACTATACAATGAGGGTTTCTATATCTTGTTTCCCTCCTCGCTCTAAACTGTCTAATCTGGAATTCAAAGCTACCTACCTATATTCATTAACATAAATGCTTCTTAATCCTTTCATACGAGAGCGGGATGCTCAAGGTCTGATTACAATCAAGAAGTATGCCCTTCCTTAATTATCTCATTTAATTTTGGCGTATCCACTTCAAAAACATTTCATACAATTTATCATGTGCCAAAATGCGTTGGCGCTTGTCCTACACTCGCTTGATGTTGGCGATGCTCCTGCATCAGTAAGTCTGCGATCCAAAAAAATGGCTAGGTATGGAATAAGGGATCTGTACATATTTAATATGTATTGCTCGTTTCTCAGAGCCCACTAACCCTGGAGTCCACCTATCAATTTGTATATTGTGGAACTCAATAGAAGTACAATGTTGATCTAGCCAGCCCGCAAGTCCACTTGTCAATTTGTATATGGAAAAATTCTATGTGCTATTTGTAAGGCACAAAACAATAGAGGCTGGTTTTTGAGATCGTTGGCCCAAGAACCCATGATCCAAAAAGTGTACATGCTCTATAAAATCTCATCCAACCCGCAAGTCCTCTTGTCAATTTGTATATAGAAGAACTCTGGGTGCTATTTGTAGGACACAGAACAATAGAGGCCTATTTTTTGAGCCCAAGAACTTGTGATCCACAAAGTGGCCAAGTATGGAATGTGATATCCGTACATTCTCTATAAAATATCATGTCCATAATTTATAAAATTACATATTTAGTTTTCCTTGGTTTCTACACATATTGGTCTGGTCACCACACAGTTGGTGTTGCACATGAATTATGAAATATGCACTATGAGTCTGATCAAGTGATTTTGTTTCCTTAGCCAATTTTATGCCCGTAGGTTACCGGCTACACATTATCGAACTCTCGTGCCCCATGTTTCGAGTGTACATATTGCATCCAAAACTTAGTTAATCCATGTCTATGCTTACAGGTTCCGAGACGATGGAGTGGCATATTTCATGTTCATCTATATCTCTACATCACAAGTCCAACTGAACGTCATTAGTTTTCATAGTTCACAAATTTTATGGCTGTGGGTTCCTTTGTGGGCACCAAACAACTCTCATGCCTCATGTGCATGGTATACATCTTGTTCCCTAAACTTTGGTTATCTACAATTGGACCCAGACTTGAAGCTTGCGACTCATTTGATAATTTTCTTTAATTAAATTATACAATATCAATATTTAAAATTAATAATTTAGTTCTTGAAAATAATGATTTTTAGATAATGTTAGATATATAACATATATGTTATCTGTTATAGATGTATACAATCGCAATATTTAGCCCAATAGTCCTAGAGTCCGTATGTCAATTTGTATATCGTAGAACTCCCAGTGTTGATTGGAGGACACAGAACAATAGAAGTGAAATGTTGAGCGACCCAGCCCGAAGTCCACCTGTCAATTTGTATATCATGGAACTGTGGATGCTATTTTTAGGACATGGAAAAATAGAGGCGGAATCCCATATCGATACTTTATAAAAGTAGATATTTAGTATGGATTACTGGTTCCTCAAAAAATTTCTAGGTCCAAAAGTGGAAGATACACATGTTTAGATTTTCGCTTACTTTTATATCCCCAGCCTGACCATCCACTTGCCCATTCCATATTGTACATATTACATGTAATATGTATTACATATTACATTTAATGTGTAATACATATTAAATCTTGAGCCCTCCAGTTGTGGAGTCCATATGTCAATTTGTATATCGCGGAACTCCAAGTGTTGTTTGGAGGAAACAGACCAATAGAAGTGCAATGTTGAGCCAGCCAGCCTGCAAATCCGCTTCTCAATTTGTATATCATGCAAATATGAGTGTTGTTTGTAGCACACAGAACAATATAAACCCAATTTTGAGCCCGCCAGCCTGCGAACCCGCAATCCAAAAAGTGGATATTTTGAGCCTGCCAACTTGATAACCCATGATAAATATTACATGTAATGTGTAATACATATTCAATATTGAGCCCGCCAGTCCCGGAATCCATTTTTTGATTTGTATATCGCAAAAATCCGAATGTTGTTTGGAGCACACAGGACAATAGAAGCTCAATGTTGACCCAACCAGTTCGCAAGTCTGCAATCCAAAAAGGTCATGTCCATAGTTTATAAATGTACATGCTCTATAAAATGTCGTGTCCATACTTTATAAATGTACATATTTAGTATGTATTGCTCATTTCTTGGAGCCTGCCAACACAGGAGTTCTTCTGTCAATTTATATATTGCGGAACTCAATAGAAGTACAATGTTAAGCCAACCAGCCCACAAGTCCACTTATCAATTAGTATATCATGGAATTCTGGGTGCTCTTTTTAAGGCACGGAACAATACAGGCCCGTTTTTTAGCCCACCAGCCCCAGAAACCACGACTCAAAAAGCGTACATGCTCTATAAAATATCATCCAACCCGCAAGTCCGCCTGTCAATTTGTATATCATGGAACTCTGGGTACTATTTGTAGGACACAAAACAATAGAGGCCTATTTTTTAGCTCGCCATCCCAAGAACCCACGATCCACAAAGTGGCCAAGAGTATGGAAAGTGATATCTATACATGCTCTATAAAATATCATGTCCATACTTTACAAAGGTACATATTTAGTTTTTCCTGCCTTGCACACATACTAGTCTTGTCATGACATAGTTGGTGTTGCACATGAATTATGAAATATGCACCACGAGTCCGATCGAGTTCTTTCATTTCCTTATCCAATTTTATGCCTGCGGGTTCCTGGCTACATGTTATCGAACTCTTATTCCTAGTGTTTCGAATGTACATCTTGCATCCAAAACTCGGGTAATCCATGTCTATGCTCGTGGGTTCCCAAATGGTGGAGTGGCAGTTTTCATGTCCATCTATATCTCTACATCACGAGTCTAACTGATCGCCATTCATTTTCATAGTTCACGAATTTTATGGCCGTGGGTTCCTTTCTGGGTGCCATCCATCTCTCATGCCCCATGTGTGAAGTATACATCTTGCACCTAAAACTTCGGTGATCTACAATTGGACCCAGACTCGAAGCTTGTGACTCATTTGATAATTTTGTTTAGTTAAATTGTAGAATATCAATATTTAATGTTTATGATTTAGTACTTGAAAATAATTTTTTTAGATAATATTAGCTATATAGCATATATGTTATATGTTATACATGAAGACAATTGCAATCTTGAGCCCGCCATTGCTAGAGTCCGCATGTCAATTTGTATATCATGGAATTTTGGGTGCTATTTGTAGGACATGGAGCAATAGAGGCCCAATTTGGAGCCTGACAGCCAGAGAAGCCACGATCGAAAAAGTGGTGATTCATACATACTTTATAAACCTACATATTTAGTTTTCCTTGCTTTGTGCCCATACTGGTCTGGTCAATACATAGTTAGTGTTGCACATGAATTATGAAATATACACCACGAGTCCAAACGAGTGCTTTCGTTTTCGATCCATCCATACTTTATGAAGGTACATATTTAGTTTTCCCTAGTTTGTACACATATTGGTCTGGTCACCACACAGTTTGTGTTTCACATGAATTATGAAATATACACCATGAGTCCGACCGAGCACTTTCGTTTCCTTAGCCAATTTTATGGCCACGGGTTCTCAGCTACGCCTTATCAAACTCTCATTCCCCATGTTCCGAGTGTACATCTTGCATCTAAAACTTGGGTAATCCATTTTTATGCTCGCGGGTTCCCATATGGTGGAGTGGCAGCTTTCATGTCCATCTATATATCTACATCACGAGTTCAACCTACCGTCATTCGTTTTCATAGTTCGCGAATTTTATGGCCACAGGTTCCTTAGTCTGCACCATCCAACTGTCATGCCCCCTATGCACAGTATACATCTTGCACCTGAAACTTCAATGATCTAAAATTGGACCCAAATGTGAAGCTTGCAACTCATTTTACAATTTTGTTTAATTAAATTGTACAATATCAATATTTAATATTCATAATTTAGTACTTGAAAATTAAGTTTTTAGATAATGTTAGATATATAGCATATATGTTATATGTTATACATGTATAAAATCACAATCTTGAGTCTGCCAATCCTAGTATCCATCCGTCAATTTGTATATTGCGAAACTTTGGGTGCTATTTGTAGGACACAAAACAATAGAGGCCCAATTTTGAGCTCGCCGGCCTGAGAACCCGCGATCCGAAAAGTGACTAAGTATGGAACTTTGTCTTTCAATTTGTATATCATGGAACTTCGAGTGTTGTTTGTAGGACATGGACCAATAGAAGTGTAATGTTCAACCAACCAATTAAATTGTACAATATCAAAATTTAAATTGTACAATATCAACGCCCTGGAGTCCGTTTGTCAATTTGTATATCGTAGAACTCCGAGAGTTTTTTGGAGGACACATAACAATAGAAGTGAAATGTTGATCTCACAAGTCCGCTTCTCAATTTTTATATCACAGAAGTCTAGGTACTATTTGTAAGGCACGGAGCAATAGAGGCCCAATTTTGAGCTCACCATCCCGAGAAACCGTGATCCAAAGAGTGTACATGCTGTATAAAATCTCAGTCACCCATCAAGTCTGCCTATCAGTTTGTATATCGCGGAACTCTAGGTGCTCTTTGTATGACATGGTCGTTCATCCTCATCTCTACTAATAATTGGAATGTCATTCGCAGCACCTTGGGTTGGCTTGTTCACAAAATCTTCAAACCCTATTTCTGAAAACGAGCCCGGTCGACATTTCTCTATTCCATACTTAGCCACTTTCCTACAAATTTGCAAAGATGCAAACCATCCATTGAATTGTAACATCATGCCCTCTTCCGTTTTACGCATTTTGTAGTAAAAAAATCCGAATCATGTAATTTCTTTATTGGACAGTCAAATGTCCTCATTATCTCCTATAAACTTATTTTGAAGCCCATTCGACCGCTTTTCAGACTTCTCCATTCCTTCCTTACTTGCTCTTCCCCATCTCCATCACCTTCGTACCTGTCTATATTAAAAATTAATTTATATATGTGTGTGTGTGTGTGTGTGTGTGTGTGTGTGTCTTGTTTCTAAATCTTTAATTCTAACATCTCATCATGCAGGGACCATGTAAATTGTGATTGATGGGCGAAAGGCTTGAGAAGATCTTCCATTAATGCACATTAAACCAATATTTGTGGAGGCTTTTTTAATCCCTTACGAGTGTTAATTTCAAATACCATGGAATGTCATTCGCATGTCATCATCTTGGTTCATTCACGATGCCTCCAATCCTTAAATGTTCTTCAACGTAACCACCACCTTCACACTTCTAAGTATCCAATAATTAAGCATACATCCCCCATAGATATTTCATTAATGACCAAAGAGATCGAGGATATTTTTCATTTGTATGCATTGAACCAACATTTTTGGGGGGTTATATTATCCCCTCCATTTGTTCATTTCAACCAGCGTCTGGAGAAAACAAACATTTTCATAAACTATTGGCAGAAAATCCACAATAGTTCTCTAGAGATACAATGAACATCTTTGGGATTGAGGATCATAACCACCACAGTAAAAAAGCATCGCTCCAATGGCCTGCCACAATAACAAAGAAACCCGAATTTCTTCAAATGGATGAGGTTCATCCTAAAAATTGTTAGAAAAATAGGAATGCAGAGCAATAAAATAAAACAAATGGAGAAACAAAACACAGAAGATACACAATACAATAGAGACACATATTTACATGGTTCACCCAGTGTGGGCTACGTCTACTAGAGAAATTGCCAGGTCCTTCCTTTATTATTATCCAGCAAATGAAGGGATATAACCTACAACAAAACCCGTTGTAACTTCCTCTTCTTTCTCTCACAGTCTCCCCTCTCAGAATACAATACTTGCCATAATGCATAGCCGCGATGAATTTCCCTCATAACAGAGGGTGGCCTTCTAGGGAAAAAAACCCTAACATAATTTCTACCATTAGATCTACGACCTTATAATGAATGGTCTAGATTTACAATGAAATTACAATATACATTTACAAGGCAATTTTTGCTTCAGGGGCTTCACCCCCGAACCCCCCAACTGGGGGGATAGGCCCCCCAGACCTCGCAGAGGGGGTACCCCCCCTCTCCACTCCCCAGTGTGGAAGAGTGTACATACTTATGGGGTGTAAAGTCTTCATGGGGTATAAACACGTCTGAAAAACACAAGACCTCTAAATCAGGAAGATAATCAGGCTCCACAACCAACAATCTCCCACTTGGAGACTGATCTCAACAACTCCACCACTATTGTATATGCTGGAATCTGAACTTTCCTGCACCTGGAAAATTTCTCATCTTCATCTTCATTCTTGAAGACCAACTGAAACTGAGCAGGAATTCAGTTTCTCTCTAGTTACTCCCTTTGTTAACATGTCTGCAAGATTCTGGCTAGTGTGTATATTTTCCAACTTCAAATGTCCATCTTCCAAGGTGGATCGTATGAAGTGGTACCTCAACTATATATGCTTAGTCTTCAAATGGAAGGCTGAGTTCTTTGTATGATGAATTGCACTCTCACTATCACAGTACAACCTGTTATTCTCCTGCTTCTTTCCCAATTCCTCCATAAACCTTTGTAACCAAATCATCTCTTTACTAGCATCTGTAGCAGCAACATACTATGCCTCTATTGTTGAAAGTGAAACAACCTTTTTCATTTTTGAAATCCAACTTACTGTTGTTCCACCTATAGTAAAAGCATACCGTGCGGTTCTCCTCCTGCTTTCTTTATCACCTGCCATATCTGAATCAATATATCCCTGTAGAGAAGTGTTTGAACCTCCAAAAGTTAAAACATAATGCATGAGTATTAGTACCTCTCAAATACCTGAGAATCCACTTTACTGCCTCCCAATGTTCTTTACCTGGATTGTTCATATACTTTCTCACAACTCCCACTGCATGTGCAATATCTGGTCTTGTACAAACCATTGCATACATCAAGCTGCCAACTGTTGATGAATAAGGGACCCTAGACATGTATTCTATCTCCTCTTGTGTCTTGGGACACATTTCCTTAGTTAATTTGAAATGGCTGGCCAAAGGTGTACTAAATAGTTTTGCATTCTGCATTCTAAACCTCTCCAACACCTTCTCTATGTACTCACCCTGAGACAATGTCAATTTGCAATTTTTTCTGTCTCTTGTTATTCTCATGCCAAGGATTTTCTTTGTAGCACCCAAATCCTTCATCGCAAATGAATTGTCTAATTTCTTCTTGAGCGTATTTATATCCTGCATATTAGACCCTACAACAAGCATGTCATCTACATACAATATCAAGATACTATAGCTTCCATTTTCTAGCCTTTTAAAATAAACACAATGATCGGAATGACATCTACAATAACCCTGTTCTATCATAAACCTATCAAACTTCAAATACCACTTTCTTGGAGCTTGCTTTAGACCATACAAGCTCTTCTTCAACCTGCATACCAAATTCTCCTTCCCTTTGACCTCATACCTCTGTGGCTGCTGCATATAAATCTCTTCCTCCAAATCCCCATGGAGAAAAGATGTTTTTACATCTAACTGTTCAAGATGCAAATCTTCTACTACCACAAGACTTAAAATAGTCCTAATTGAAGTCATTTTAACAACAAGAGAAAATATTTCATCAAAATCTATACCTTTATTTTGTGCAAACCCCTTTACAACAAGTCTAGCCTTGTACTGCTTTTCTCCTCCATCTTCTTCCTTAAACTTGTAAACCCATTTATTCCGCAATGCTCTTTTTCCCGCAGGCAACTGAACCAAGTCCCAAGTCTGGTTATTTGCCAAGGAATCCATTTCTTCTTTCATGCCTTGCTCCCACTTCTTTTTAGTGTCTACCTGCATTGCCTCTTCATAACATTCTGGTTCACCAGAATCAGTCAACAATAAATAATACAATGAAGGAGAGTATCGTTCAGGGGGTATACTTAACCTGGCAGATCTTCTAACAACACTTGCAGGTGTTTGAGGTACCTGTTTCTCCTATTGTTGTACATTTTGATTTTCAAGTTCCTTTGGAATTTATTTTTCAATGATCTCATCAAGCACTGTGTATTCTTGTTTTTATTCTTCATATTTCTTTCCCTGCAACTGATCTTTGTACATGACCTTCTCATTGAATATGACATCTCTACTCCTAATGATTTTTTTATTTTCATAATCCAATAATCGATAACCAAAATCATTAACACTGAATCCAATAAAGGTACACTTCTTGGATTTAGACTCAAGATTTGTTCTATTTTCTTTATCAATATGGACAAATGCTTCACAACCAAAAGTTTTCAAAAAAGAATAGTTTACCTTTTTTCCCGCCCATTCCTACTCTGGAATTCTACCATCCAAAGATATTAAAGGTCCTCTGTTTATTAAGTAAACAACAGTATCTACAGCATCTACCCAGAACTGTAAGGGAAAACCAGCATGCAATCTCATACTCCTTGCATGCTCCATGATTGTCCTATTCATCCTTTCTGACACACCATTTTCTTGTGGTGCTCTTGGAACTATCTTTTCTCTACGAATCCCATGGTATGAATAGTAATCATCAAACTCCTTGCTGCAATATTCACCTCCATTATCTATTCTGAGACACTTCAAACTTTTTCCTGTCTCATTCTCAACTAAAGATTTCCATTTCTTAAAAGTATCAAAAAATCAAATTTCTGTCGAATGCAATAAACCCAAGTTTTTCTAGTTGCATCATTAATAAAAGTAACATAATAATGAGAACCACAAAGATATGATATCTAAGATGGTCCCCATACATCTGTATGCACAAGCTCTAACCTTTCATTCTTCTTTTATTTTACAACTATGAGAAATCTAACTCTCTTTTGTTTTCCATAAACACAATGCTCACAGAATTCTAAATCAATTTGTTTAATATCTGGAAGCAAATTTCTTTTGTGAAGTATCTGCATACCCTTCTCACTCACGTTTCCTAGAATATGATTCCATAGTGTTGTATCCACTCTTGTAGAAGCTAGAGAGATAAAAGAGTCAATATTACCAGTACATAAATACAATGTACCTACCTTCTCTCATTTTGCTATCACCAATGATCCTTTGATGACCTTCCACATCTTATCTGTAAATATGGATATATAAACTTCACTTGCCAATTTCCCTATTGAAATTAGATTTTTCCTTAAATCTGGAACATGTATTACCTCTTTCAACAACCATAGGTTTCCATTGCGTTGTTTTATTTTTACCTTTCCCATTCCAACGATTTTGCATGGTGCATCATCACCCAAATGAACCTGTCCAAAATCACCTTGAACATAATCTAGAAAATGTTTCCTATGGAGTGTGGCATGAAATGAAGCCCCTGAAGCTACTACCCAAGACTCATAAATATTATCTACAGAAAGAATCAAATCATCTTGTAACACGTCACCTGTTACATTTGCTTCCTGATTTCTCTCATGTTGTCCATCTCTTTGTTTCTTTGGAGCTCTGCAATCTTTCTTTAGATGTCCTTTCTTTCCACAATTCCAACACTCTATCTTTCCAAGTCTAGATTTGGATCTTCCCTTCCTAGAATTCCTGTGGTTCCCTGAGCCCTTTCCTCTATCCTTTTGTCTTCCCTTGTTCTCCATGTTGAACACATTATCTGATGTCTCACTTGTTCTTTTTTGTCACATTTCCTCACTAAGGATAACACCAAAAACATCATCAAATTTTGAAGTATTTGAACCAAAAAAAAAGTTACTTATAGCCATGACTAAGCCATTCCGACATTATGGCAATGAGCACAAGATTAGAAGAGCCCTAACCTCATCATCAAAGTCCACTTTTACATAACTTAATTTATTAGTAACCGTATTAAATTCATTTAAATGATCTGCAATAGACCCACCTTCTGACATCTTCATATTAAATAATCTCTTCATTAGAAATACCTTATTAAACGTTGAGTGTTTTTCATAAAGTTTAGCCAACGCGTCCATCATATCCTTTGTTGTCTTTTCATTCGAAATATTGAAAGCCACCGATGCTACCAAGCTCAACCATATCGTTCCTAGAGCCTTGCTGTCAAGAATTGCCCATTCTTCATCCTTCATGGCCGTCAGCTTTTTTGCTACTCCACCCAATGGTAGGAATAGATCCTTCTGATATAAATAATCTTCCATCTGCATCTTCAATAACTGGTAGTTTTGGCCATTAAATTTCTCAACCCTAAACTTTCCATCTTCCGACATTGCTCCCACTCGAACCAAGAACCCTCTTTTCTTGCGAGTTACCTTTTGCTTTGATACCAGTTGTTAGAAAAACAGGACCACGGAGCAATAAAATAAAACTAATGAGGAAACAAAACACAGAAGATACACAATACAATAGAGACACAGATTTACGTGGTTCACCCAGTGTGGGCTACGTCCACCAGAGAAATTGTCAGGTGCTTCCTTTATTATTATCCAACAAATGAAGAGATACAACCTACAACAAAACCCGTTGTAACTTCCTCTTCTTTATGTCACAGTCTACCCCCTCAAAATACAATACTTGCCATAATGCATAGCCACAGTACATTTCCCTCATAATAGAGGGTTTCCTTCTAGGGAAAAAAACCCTAACATAATTTCTATCGTTAGATCTATGAACTTATAATGAACGATCCAGATTGACAATGAAATTACAATATACATTTACAAGGTAATTTTTGCTTCGGGGGCTTCACCCCGGAACCCCTCGGGGTACTCCCCCTCTGCACTCCCCCACGTGGAAGAGTGTACATACTTATGGGGTGTAAAGTATTCATGGGGTATAAACACAGCTGAAAAACACAAGACCTCTAAGTCAGGAAGATAATCAGGCTCCACAACCAACAAAATTAATAGTTCTCACAAGCTTCCCATGCATAAGAAGGGAAAAAGAATTGTAGGGGAGGCGAAGGAGCCCAAAATTGAAAGTGAAAACATGGAAATTGACACTGATATGGAGAGCTATTATGTGACCTTGATCAACCAAGAGACGCAATTCACCATAGCTACCCAATGCGCATACTTGATACCAAAATTTTTGACATAGATGAATCCTTCATATTCCAGAATGTTGTTTTCGAAAGCGAATCTAAAAAATTAATTATTGAAAAGAGAGATGTCAAAAATAAGAGAATAAAACATCGTTCAGAACTTGACCTTACCAACATGCAGACATCCCAAATCACTAGACTTCATAGTGCAACCGGATATTCTCTTCATGATTCCATTGGATTAATTGAGGCTGAGAATGCCAGAATTAGAGGAATATTTGATTCCTATGCCATTGCTTGGCAGTCCTTTGGAAATAGCCATGCTTGCGACTCCCTCCACCCCTGCATCAATGCTAAAAGTCTCCTCCAAATTCCTCGCATCGTGTAGAGGATATGTGGAGAAAAATATCAAGAAAACAATGGAACTGATTACTAAGGCTTCGAAAACATCACAAAATATGGATTCCCTGGAAAATAGGGAAGATAACTTGCTAGAACTTCTACAAATGGATTTAGAATTTCTATTTGGAAATGATCATTCATTTTTCCTTTCATGTCAACAACATGGTAGACATGACAAGAAGACAACATGATCTCCCCTCCAAAAAATGACTAACTCAATTAGAAGCATGCTGGAAAGAGAAGATGATGAACCTATATCTCATCGTCCAATCATGTGAGCAAGAAATATCAAAGAAAGAAACATTATTCACAAAGATCACCAAAATAGAATTAGCCGAAAGGAACAACAAGTTCCAGGACCCCAGCTTAATTTTCAATTTGTTGACACTAACCAAGGAATCTTTCAATAAACAAGTTGATAATTTTAAGGCGTCTTCTTTAGAAATTTTTTGCAGGATTCTTGTATATCATGAATATCACGTGGAAAACTAGTTACTTTGCTATTTGGTACAGAATGGAGACATTCATCAGGCTCTGTGTAATCTCTCTATTGATCTAAGCGAATTAGAAAATGAAATTTTATCATTAAAATCTGAAATGACATCAACGTCGCCTCCTTAAGAAGCTACATTGAATAATTCATCGAAACGAACTTGAAGCAAGTCGCCGACGAAATCCAACAAAAAAAGGCATCAGCAAGAAAACAAAAAAAATACTTATATGGACCATCATTATAAGTATTTTGTTCATTGTTGGTCATTGACCAAGTTTTGGAGATCCTTGTTCATGTTTGATCTATTTTGGGACTTCGACAGGTTGTCGAAGGTAGAGCGCAAATTGAAGCGAAGATCGCAGGATCTCAGCCCCTTTTTATGGAATTTTTTGGTTTTGGGATTATGTAATGGGTATGGGGATGTTGTCCCATGATCTTACCCATGTTTAGGCCCATTTTTTAATGTATAAATAGAAAGCTAGGCGATGTAAGTAGGGGGACAAGGGTGTCATGCTATGTACTAAGTGAAAGTGATAGTTGTACATGATTTGTGCATATTGTGCGAGAATTGCAAGGCTAAATGCAAGTGACTATAAGAGATTGTGAAAAAGCTTTATGTTATAACCTAGCTTGGGGAAGGAGGATCTGGTGAGGTGTGCACAGATCTCCTATCCTATGCAGAGTAGGAACTTATGGCTCTGTGCATTTAGATGATTGACAAAAGATAATAAAGAATATGAAGAGTTGGTGGACGTAGCCCGAGACTAGGGGTGAACCATGTATATCCTATGTTGTGGTTGCTTTGCGTATTATGGTTGTTATATTGTTTATGTGACTTATGCTTAGTGTAATAATGTATTCTTAGATGGATAGGATATGATATCTTAGTGCCTAATGATGTGAATAAGATGATAGATATGATCTATTTCCTTGTGCTTAGTGCTTGAATGTGTTGGATATTGTTTAATATTGTGTTGTGTTGTAATTAGGGTTTATCTGCGCTAAAAACAAAGGATAAATACTAATGAACTATAACTACTAAGTGTTTTTTTGGATTATTGTAATCACATATCTATGTCCCATCTAAGGTTGCAGACACTAGAGTCCTGCAACCAACCCTGCGTCTACCTTAGGTGAGACTTCACCTTCTTCACAGGTGTTGTCGAAAGGGTCGGTAGTTAGGGTTTTGTCGGTGCATTGTTGAAGTGTTGAACCCTGGGTCTTCCCCTGTGCCAAAAAATGGTTTTATTGCTGGGATGTGAAACTGTGATTTCTAGGAACTGAGGAAAAGAAAGAAATCTATGTGTGTAGATTTGTTTCTTTAGTGCGCAGTATTCTACTTGACTTACAAAGTTCTGTGCTAAGAAAGGAGGAAGATCTGAAGAAAAGAGGTAAGATCTGAAATCTTTGTGCTTTGATAAAGATAAGATAAGTGGAAATATTTGTTTTGAAAGTATGGATCTAGTTATGTTTGATAAATTTTGTCCTAGTATGAAAACTAGGGCATAGATAGAAGAAAGAAAATTTGATATGAGTAGATCTGATAGAAATAATGAAAGATATGTTAATCCTATGCATAGAAAGAATGTTTGGACTAACAAATGAATGCAAGATCCTAGGAATAATTTTTTGCAAGTTATCTACCATGATCCTAGTGCGTAGTACAGGAAAATTTGGGGATCATTTAAGAGGAAGAATGGATTGAATCTTTGTTACAACTGCAGAAGGTCGAGCCATCTTTCTAAGGATTTCCCTGATATAAGACCTAGTTGTATTTTTTGTAAATTTAAGGACTATGACGTTCTGGATTTCCCTAGAATGATTGCTAAGGTTGAAAGAATGAATATGAGACAAGAAAATCCTGAGAAAGGCCAAGAAATTGAGACCATGACAGAAACCCAGAAAGAATCAGAGACTGTATTACTACAAATGAAATAAACCTTGAATGACCATAGAGATATCAACTTATCAAAGATCTTCAAAGAGAGAGAGTGCATAGAAACAAGAATAGGAGACTTCGACATAGATTGTGTTCTGGATGAGGAAACACAGGTGAATATTATGACAAAAAGAACTTGGGAAATTTTAGGAAAGCCTGCTATGATTCCTTCATTGGGAGGAATAGGATTATTTAGAGGAAAGTTCATAACCCTATGTGGAGGACTTACCCAGAGATCTATGAGTGCTCATGGCACTTCAAAAAAAGAAGAATTTGAGGTTGTTAAATTTATTGAGAACAACACCCCATTTGCTATGTTACTAGGAAAAACCTGGATTGAGAAATATCATATCCGAAGAAAATAATAAGAGGAAGATATAGAATGGAAAAAGAAAGAGTTAAGGGACTTCATGACTAAGAGAATAACACACTTACTGGAAGAACAAGAAAACTAGTCGAAGCTACTAAGGACCAGAAATATGGATGTCAAAGATGAAAGAGCACAAGCAGACCTGAAACACATGTATGTACAAGACAGTAGAGCACCTGCCCTAGACAGAGAAAAAGTATTGACCTTGAGCCCTACGGAAGACCATCAACAACGCAAAGTTACTATGCCAAGAGAAGATAAGAATCATAATGGGAAGAGGAACCCAGTAATGAAAATTACAGGGAAGAAGTCTAGAAAGCTCAGCAAGAAGAAAGAAAAGTTGGAGAAACTATAGGAAGTTCTAGAGAAGACTGCATGGAAGGAAGGTCTCCAGAATTTGAACTTCGTCGGAATATCATAGCAACTCAGATTGGCACTTCACCATGGCAGAGCGATATGACTATTGGAGGCATTCTAACCATTAGATTGATGTTCCTGAATGGTTAGAACAACAGTTATGGTCTCAAACCTCACCATCGGACCGTTGGGACCACATAGTAAAGAAAAAAACTACATTGATGAAGGATTCTTGTTCGTTGGAAGGATCTGTTACATCGTTGTCTACTTATACCATCTCCTATTGGGCCGAGCACACTTTAGCGAATTGTATTCGAGCCCACAAGATAACTCATTGTTATTGTGTTTTGCTTATTGAGACCTTGCCATCCATTCTATTGCATTGAGAAATTGTTCATCAGCCTGAGATATCTGATCTTGAGCGCGCATATTAGACGTGATCAGAGCTGTGGAAAAGTTAGTAGAAGAATTTTTAATCAATCTAATGGAAGAGAGTGTGATGTGCATAGGAGTTCAAGTCTCATCGATGCGAGGAGTGAAAGCCTCTTCATCGACTTCTCGCAGATCTGGACCATCCTGAGTTGCAGATGAGAAGAGAACCAAGCATCGATATGACTTGGAAAATGCAAAGTTAATCCCTTCCATCATGCCCGACTACATCCAACCTCTAGATGATGCGATGAATCATGACAGTGTCCCCAGGGACTTTGACTACACCTTGGTCATTGCATACCTCCCGAAGGGGATATGCATAGGCAAGCTTCAACCGAATAAGATCATGACACTAAAGATCAACAAATTTAACCTAGGAGATCGCAAGAACTTCAGCATGATCGCTCCTCATGCGTATTTGACTAGGAAAAAGGGGAAGAAGTCAAATATAGTCCCCAAACCATGGACTATGGACCTCGCGTAGTCCACCATCTTAAACGTAATGAAAATACCCCATTTTGGAAGGCACCAGGAGGTTAACGCGTGCACTAATTTCCTGCTGTCGAGATTCCATGGAGGTTTTTTGTGGCTAGATAGATGCATCACCATCGATCCAGCACTGATCCATCAGATCATTGGATTGAGCATGCAGGGACTAGACACACAAGACTTTTACCTAAGGAAGGATGCAGACTGCACCCTGACGCAAAAGATTAAAGATACATACGACGATGTGGAGAAGGGGAAGTGAGGATACAAGTTAGAATTCATCCAGAATGGCACAATGTGCCTTGCTTTCAAGTTGATTGTTGGTAATATAGTCCGGAAGAACAAACCGACACAGGTCATAGGTTTTTTTGTTGACCTCGTAGGGAAATGCGTGGAGGGGCTACAAATGAATTGGGAAAAATACTTAGTGAACTAGTTAGACCAAGACTATCGCGAAGCTTGGGATCAGGGCTATGAGTTCCATTTTATTTGGTTGTTGATCATCATGGTGTTCATATCTTGGGATATGCCGGAAGGTGTAACCTTCCCTGAAATAGAGACATCTGAACCCTTAGCCACAAATTTCACTTCGCTATGGTATTCAAGCAATTTGGAAAAACAACGAAAATCAAATGTGGTGTTCCACACCTGCTACCTGCATTTAAAGAGGGCTATCGAGGTTGTCCCTCATATAACGCCAAACACCGTGTGCAGGTTCAAGACATTTGTGAAGTTCCACAAAGAAAAACATGTTATCTACATCATTGCGCGCAGAGACGAAACAAAGAAGTACTACAGAGTTATTACAAACTCACAGAGGAAGACCTAGAAGAAATAACTAAGGAGTGGCATGCAAATCTCCTTATTTCTATTGACCCTGCAGAATTGTCTAATCCTAAACTAATAGGAAGCCCAATGATCACTCGTTAAGGGAATGATACACCTGGAACTAGTAGAAGGAAGACGATAGAAGAAGTCCAACAACTGAGTAGTGCATCAGAAAAAACTGTTTCAAAATCACCTGGAGGAGGAGGTGATGAGGAAGTAGATAAATAAGAGAACAATGGAAAATAAGATCAGTAGAATCAAGGTGAAGTAACATCACATTGGGATCCCATTGATGAGACTGATCCATCAAAGAAATGAAAGGTTTCTCCCATGAAACCCACATCACAGAAGAATTGAAAAGCTAATAAGACCAAGTTGCAGACTGTGCTCACAGTCAATGACTTTGACTTCATCATCGCATATGTATCAGACACCTCAAAAGATATTTTGTAGAGTAATGAAGCTAAGAAAGAGACCATGTATGATAAAATTGAAGAAAAACTATGAGGGGTATAGCAGGCCCTTCACTCCAGCCGCACAGTGTCCATTGTGCCCCCTCCATCAGATGAAATAGACTTGGGAGATGAACCTACCGAACTCCACAAACTAGTTGATGCGACTAAATCCCGCCTTCGTCGTGCACATGAATAAATAGAATAGGCCACAATGGCCCTGAAGCAAGTGGAAGAGAAAGTAATAGAGCAATGCAGGGTTGCACAGTAGGAGAAGGTTTCCCTCCAAGCAAAGTTTGAAGAGGAAAAGGCACAGATCTAGCATGAGAAAGAATAGTTACTTGTGGAGCAGGTTGGAATAAAAGAAGCAGTCAATAGAGCACTTCGCTCTGTGACAGGCTTAGAGCAATAAGAGGAAGTCCTAGTGGAGCATCAAGTAGCACAACTAGAAGAATCCATCCAACAACTCCAACAGATAATATCCGATAAATATCTACAAACAATACCAATTACTCCATAGGAGGTGCGAGATCAAAGAGAAGCAATTGCACGGAGCGAAATCTAGAGAATCAAGGGCTTCACCGTGGAATGTAAATAGCTAAGTGACCACAACGCAGAGACTTATGAGCGAATCACTAAGGATCCAAAACTAAAGACACTGGCTTCACAACTCTAGGAGGACTAGTAAGGAGCAAGAATTTAGGCACAGTTTAATCTCTTGTCAATTGTTGAGAGAATGAAACGATCCCAGGAACAATGCAATGCTCAATAATAGGTCCATAGCATACAGGAAAAATTCATGGAAGTGAATCAGAGGCTCTAGCTAGTCCAGGATGCAACTTGCCAACTATTTGAGAAGATTGAAGGACAAGGAGCAGAGCTGGAACAAGTAGTCACTTCCATCTAACAACATTTATAAGGAACTGTGAACAAGGAAACTCTTCAAGAGTTCACCGAATAGGAGGCCCTGGCGAAGCAACATGCCAATGTAGCTCGAGCTAGGCTCAAGGATTTTGAGGTAGAGCTACCCAAATCAGAGTGACTCGGGACGAGTCACATGTTAGTGTTGGGGGCTTGTTGGCCCTTGACCAAGTTTTCACTATTACATATTGTAAAAATTCCGACGTTCTATTTGTAGCGTTATGGACAAAATTGTCCATACTGTCAGAAAATAGAGGAAATTAAAAAAAAAAAAAATCATATTTCCAGATAACATCGGTATTGCCACGTTGACGTCTCTCTTGCCACATTAACGCCGCTCTTGCCAGATTTCCATATCTCTTGCAATGTTTTCCACCTATTCGTCTCTCTTGCCACGTTTTTGACATAATCATCTCTCTTGCCACTTTTGTGTCCACATCCTAGAAGTCTAGAATAGTATATAATATTAGTGGAACCCAATGTAAAGATAATGACTAACCTATTGCATATAATAAATGAACAATTAATTTCAACATTCCGTAAGGCCTTCTATAATGTTAATATTAATATTACTCATAAGGTACACTATCAATCTCGAGCAAAGTAGAGTTTTCCATTGTGAAAGCCAAGAACGTCATAACTTTATTTGAATGCATTGTAGAGTTTTACACCACTTTTTAAGAACACCATGGCAATGAATCACCCACTAATGAGAAATTGTTCCTTTCATCCTCCAATGATACACAATATGGGGACCTCATACTTCTCTATTTCCTAACCCTTTGCACCATTTTCAAAGTTGGATTTATGTTTTTTTCTCTTCTTTACATGTTTGTCATTGCTTCTTGGGTGTAGGAATTTGAACACGTTATCATTTGGATTCAAGATCATTCACCTTCTTTTCATGGACTTCTATAAGTATTTTTCTAATCCATCATATAGTTTTAATATTTCCTTCCACATAATTATATTTAAACCTTTTTTCCAATTCAATTACCTTAGGGTCCAACTTGGTTGGACATTGGTACTTTGACACATATTTTAATACTTGTCCAATGTTAGAGCCTCCATATGATGGGTAACCCCAATTTATCACCCTTTGTAGTTTGACATCCATCGTGAGTGTTCCCCATATAAATGAGATCCTTTATAGTCTTAGATGGAACTTGAAAATCATTCTCTTCTCTTCTCAATTTCTATCCAGTCCCTTATGGGCTCCGACCTATTTTTTGTAATTTTTTGCTACACTTCACATTTTGTTTCTCACATATTTATTATTGCTTATACAAGACTCCAAATCTTCAAATGAATACAAAACATTTTCATTTGAGAGGGGGCTTGCATTAAGGTGTCCATCATTTCCTGAACAATTATTTCTCCACTTTCTTTTCACCCTTATGTTCCCTTGCACACTTGAGAATGGATTTTCTTACACCTTGATACTTTTCCTCTCTCATTAACACAACATATTCTTTTATTATTTCCACTAAAGATAAAATAAGAATAAAAATTAAATAAAAATATTCATATTCCATGAATTTTCCCCAGTCCATGGAGGTGTCAATGTTCTGTTCATTAAAGCATGAATATTGATTAATCTAGTTGTGTCATTCCACCTTGTCATTATAAATGTTAAATTTTGTTTACTCCACCTAAATATACAAACATATTCATTCTATTTTCCTCATTCTAACATCAATTTAGTCATCCCCCCATGGATTTTAAATCATGATTTCTTACCTATGTCCCTCTCATATTTTATCTATGTCAATGGAAGGCTTGTGTCACCCCCATTTTCACCTCTCCTATGAAAAGGCCAAGTTTTGGTCCTTCATTATTACTCTCATTCATCTTATGTTTCTTTAAGGGAATCCACCATCACCCTCCATGTATAACAAGGCCTCCTATACATTAATTTGAGGATCTTTGTATTGAATTATAAGGTTATGTTAATAGAATTATCTTGGGTACCCCATATTGGAACCATTCTTGTACATTTTCTACTTGCTTGTTTGAAGATTGGGAAGAGAGATGGAGATGATGTTGGACTCATGAGCACTTTTGAGGAAAGAACCTTGAGGAGAGAAGGATTAGATTTACCCATCTCATGCAAGGTAACAATGAACTATTTTCTTGTTGATTACATAATAATTTCATTTATTTTTCCCATTTCACATTCTTGTTTCATGTCAATTATATGCAATTTTATGGATGGGTATTAAGTAAATTATGGATTTTACCATTTTGAGCAAGTCAATGCTAGAGTTTACCATTATAGAAAACACTAAGATTTTATTCGTCATCTTGTGTGTAGGTTTATTTCAAGATTGTTTCCATTCTCCTTCTCTTTCAACTTAACCTAAAGCATTGAATATCTTGAAAGGAATGTCTCACATGTATAATCCTTTCTCTTTCCTCTTAAACTTTAGTTTTCCATCATTTGCTTGTTTTATTGAGAGGGTAGAATAGGTATTTCTTTTATTGTTGTTCCATAGCATATCAATCCACTATTGTGGAATGGTTTCTACCCACTATGCTAAAATATTCCTATGACAAAATGGTGAGTCCAAGAGGGAAGGCTTTTTGAAATTCTTCCTTCTTTGATTGATTATTAGGGATTTTTTGGTTTTTTAACCTTTTGTATGTTTGTCAACATTTTTTTTTTCAAAAATCTACATTAGTTCTATGCATGATTGCCTTCCCTTTTGTGCTTTTAATTTTTCTAACTTTTTCTTTAGTTTCATGTATGTTTGGCCCTTTTCCGTGTAATTTCATGAGGTTTTATAGGGAAGCACATACTGTTATCTTTTTTTTCGATATGCATGTCCATTATTTATCCCGATTGATGCAATTTCATGTCTGGAAACCATTTTTCTACACAATTTCATGATTGTAAAGCATTCTCCCACATGTTTTTGGTTTTTGGGGCTTAGAAAATAGGGTTAAAGATTTATTTTTCATAGTGGTTTTGATTCTTCTATATGTATTTCCTATCGATAACAATTCTTTTAGTTTCTATAATGAAAGGATGAAAGGGAAAGGAAAAATAACATCTATAGGTTTTCCTGCCTTTTTCCATTTCTGAATTTCATTTTTTACAACAATTAATTTTTTGCATTTGTGCATTATTAAGTACGAATGGCACAACCCATCACTATATAACAACCCTAAAATTAATCTAGATTATAAAATGAATTAAACATTTATAGTTTGGGTCTATCATGCCAACATTAGCCTTAATATAGAGTCTTGGTGTTAGGTTTGGGTAGTCATTTCAAAATCCCTAAGACCATTTAAATTGGAAACTTAAAAGTTGAATAGCTAGTTTTAAAGTCCTTTGTAACATTTGTTATTTTTCGGAAAGACCTTCATAAGGGTGTACAATCGAAGGGAAAATCATTGTGAATTGGATATCACTAGAACTACCCCTTATCCACACAATGGACTTAAGAAACACCTAGTTAACCCAATTCTAGTGTTTTACTATAATTTGGGTCAACATCAACTGGCACACTAGGAATTGGTAACTTCATTCCCAAAGCCACAAATTTATGAAAGGAAACCTTGGTGGCCCTTTATTTTACTTATAAACACAAGTAAACTCACTTGTGGGATTATGGAAAGGTACCCTTGAAAAATTCCCTTAATGACCCCCATTGGTTTTCAACACCTTTGGTGGTAATTTTTTGTGGGAAATTGAAACTATATGGCAATGTTCAATAGTTGAATGGGTAGAACGAGGCTTCAATTTCATGTTAAGAGGTATTCAATGACAATACTCATGGTCATTCATTAAAATATGTTTATGCTCGCCCATTCATGAACTCGTGCACATTCACGGGCAGAGATAGTTGAGAGCTCTAGCTCAGGGTTAGAGAGAGCTTGCGGAGGGCATAGGGAGAGAGTTCACAAGCTATGCAGTTAGAGAGAGCTCATGGAGGGCACTGGGAGAGAGAGCCCGTGGAGGGCACTGACCAGGAGAGAGAACTCGTGAAGAGAATGGTAAGTTGTTGAAAATACTTCTATGTATTTGTTTATTCTCTCTTATGTCCCTTTACCATTGTCAATACACTCTGTTGCATGCTTTCCCAGCTCCAACACATCATCAAATCCTCCAAACACAAGATTCTTTAGAATAGAACCACCATTAGAATGCTCTGGACTCCCAAACACAACTTTGACTTCCCTTAAAAGAAGGTCAAACTCTTTGATAAGAAAATTTTTTGTGTCTGAGGACACATGAATGCAACTGACAGTTTAATTTTTTTAATTTTTTCTTTAGGTTCATGTATGTTTGGCCCTTTTCTGTGTAATTTCATGAGGTTTTATAGGGAAGCACACTCTATTATTTTTTTTCAATATGCATGTCCATTATTTATCCCCTTACCATATCCTAAAGTTTCCAAATTGGCACATGCGTGGAGAATACTTACAAAGATGAATTGATGTGATTTCATACTTGCTCTAGCATTTTGCAGAAGACATCTAGTACCTCCTCTCTAAAATTAGCCTGAGCATATCCTATAATCATTGCACTCCATAAGATCAAGTCATGTTTGGTTTCTCTTTTGAACACTTTGTGTGCATACTCTATGCTACTACACTTAGCATACATGGTAACAAGGGCAGTAGCTGCAGATATATTTGACTCAAATCCAGTTTTGATCACATGATGTGAATCTCTTTGCCCTATTCCAGAACACCAAGGTTTGCACAAGCCCGAAGAACACTGAAAAACGTAAATATGTCCAATCTCAGGCTTAGATGATGCATTTCAGAAAAGAGTTCAAGGGCTTGCAGATCAGGTTCATTCTGCACACATGCTGCAATCATTGAATTCCATAATGTCGAGCTTACTGTGGCCATTTCATCAAGCACTTTGCATGGATAATCTACAATCCTAGATTTTGCATACATTGTAACAAGAGCACACCCCACAAAAACATCTGACTGAAATCCAATTTTAGCAATTGTAGGATGGTTTGAGAACTCATTCATTTTGCAGCAAACTTGAAAAGGTTTGTAATTGGAGATGCTTAACTGAAAACTCTATTTTATAAATAGTATTTAATCTTTTATTTTCCGGAAAATGCATATTATATTTGATTGCTGAGAAATTACAAATACATCAATAATCAAACATCATTGAGCCAATTTGTAACTATACCAACTACCCCTCCCTCCACAGGCAACAAGAGCCAGCATATCCACCTCTAAAATTTTCTTTCATTATCTATGATGAGTGATTATTATATAGCCAACTTTCATTATTTTAAAGTGTTGGTTGTTCAATTTTCTCTTGTTTCTTATTATTGATGGCAGACAATATGGTCATTCTCCATGCCTCTACTTTATATGAAGCCCCTAACCAACCACTGATCCAGGTCTCTCCCAATCAACCTTGCCCCTTTGTCACGCCTTCTTGATCTTAGAATCTATCCCCAAAAAAAACTCATAATGGTGGATTGCTTGACATGATAATGTTCTATTCTATGTAATGTAAGGATGCATCACATGAAAAACAAATTAATTAATTAAGAGTGATAATAATAATAAAAAATAATGACAACAATGTTAATAAACTTAGTGGGAGGAACGTTGGTGGGAGGGAGGTACCTCGCAAAAGTCAGCAAAAACCAATCTCTATTCCCCATACTTCTAGGTTCAGATAGAAAAACTGACAGAGGAGAGGCAGAGTAGTGGAGATATTCAAGGGAAGAAAATTGAATCCATGTGCTGGCAGTAAGACCAATAATTTGTACCAATGGTAGATTAGATTGTGGACTCATAGTATTAATGAAAGAAAACCATTAACTTTGCATACAGACTAGTATTGAAAACTCTCAAAGGTGACGTTGGAAAAATTAATTGGGTAACATCATCATCATTATCGTCATCATCATCGTTTTCATCGTCATCATCGTCACTGTCATCTTCATTGTCATTACAATCATATCTTCCTAAACCTATGACCTCTAGGAAGTAAACTCACTTTCTTAATTGTTAAGCCCTCAATATAATATATTAGTTATATTATTATATAAAATATATAATATATAAAAAAAAAACAAACCAAACATATATTATAAACAAACAAACAAAAAAAAACATATATTAATTATATATATTATAAAAAATAAAAAGCAAACAAAACTTGACCATTATTGAAAACCCTTCCGCCCAAATTTGAAAACCCCGATTAAACAAAACCGATCAGTACTTGGCCCAAATTTCAGAACCCACGCTAAGAAAAACTCCGCTGACCCCGATCGACAGCAAGCTGGGACAGAGGAGATCACCCCAGAAACAAGGAGCCCACATGTCTTGACCATCTCGACACTCTGTAAACAGGGCCACTTCAGCGAGGCTTTAGGCGTTCTGGGTATCACAGGTAAACGTTTAGACTGCTCTATGTATATTTTTCTTCTGTAGGGATGTATTCAAAGAAATTCCCTACCAGAGGCTAAGGTGATCCATGCCCGCATCAAGAAGAGCGGATTTACGGGAGACGCACTTTTACACAACACACCTCTCAACGTGTATGCCAAATGCGGCACTATGGTGGACGCTCGCAAAGTATTCAACCAAATGCCTGAACGAAATGCGTACTCCTGGACAGTCATGATTGCTTCTTGCACAAGGGATGGGTTTCCTGAGGAGGCATTGGCACTCTTTCACCGGATGTCAAGAACAGTTCTCCAACCCAATCACTTCACATTTACTACTGTTCTTCCAGCATGCGCCAATTCGGCATCACTATGGAAGGGCGTGGAGATTCATACGAAAATTATAAGGATGATACATTAGTATGTATCATTTTTCTTTTGCATACTAAATCTGGTGGTATTCGAAGCTTCAGTCGCGCCCAGTATGATGGATTTCACACGATATACAGATTTCATGAACGGGATGATCGACGCCGAAGAGAATGTGAAATTGTTCAGACAAAGTGGAATTATTAGCAACCACCTCCAAAGCGACGGAGAGGTTGTGAGCCTCTGGAACAGCATGGGTAAGTGCGTTCGTCTCAGGAAGGTTGAATATCTGGACAATGTTATAGAGGATGTAAATAGATATTATATTAGGAAATGGAATGTTGTTGTGGTGGAGTTCGTGAATGAACATATTTTCGGTTCGTGGCAATTCTTAACTCTGGTGGCTGCTAGCGATAATTTTAGTCTTCACTTGCTTACAGTCTTTCTGCTCTGTGTATGAATGCAGGAAGTGGATAAGCAAGCTGCAAGACTAGAGGTACGCGCCATAATCTCGCCGGTGGTACAATTGCATTTATAATGTTGAAAATTGCAGAGCAATCCACTCGAGGGCTGCCACTTGTAACGGTTTTTGTAAGATTATTGTTTGCTTGTCCTCTATTCTTTGTTTTCTGGCTTAATGTGAATATCGCGCCATATTATATATTTAATTGAATGGCTGTCTAACTAGAAGAGAATGGCTACAACGTGTTTCAGAGTTTTCCCTACGAAAATTAATGTATATTAACGGAAACGTTCAGAAGAAAATAGAACATGTTCGATAAAGTTGGTCGAGAGGCGCGCATAGGGAATATGATATATGCCGAATTGAAGACTAAGGCATTTACAAATATACATACACCCTCGTTCTGATGATGCTTTACCTTCAATATGGAACTCAGATTATCCACCATCCATTGCCTAATTCAACGTAGCATTGTTTCCTGCTCCTAGCGTCATTCAGTACTGACAACACGTGGTTCTGGCATAAAATTCATTTATGATAATCATGTTTTCATATGGTGCTGGCCTAAAATTGATTTATCATCAGGATTTTTTCAGACATTTGTGTTTGTCATTACCTTTCTAGGTTCTGGATATGACATTAACAAAGCCATTACTTTTCCAGGTTCTGGATATGACATTAACAAAGCCAAAGATATTTGTGCTTATCATTACTTTTCCAGGTTCTAGATAAGACATTAACAAAGACAATACCTGATTTATGATTAGGATGTTTTCAGATATTTGTGCTTGTCATTACTTTTCCAAGCTCTGGATATGGCATTAACGTGGCCATATAACTACTCACTCAAATCACTAAGTATTTGTTTGATCATATTAGGAATGTAAAGGTATCCGAATAACGTGGCCATATAACTACTCACTCAAATAGTTAGGTATTTGTTTGATCAGATTAGGAAGGTAAACGTATCTGAATAACGTGGCCATATAACTAGTCACTCAAATTGCTAAGTATTTGTTTGATCAGATTAGGAAGGTAAAGGTATCTGAATAACGTGGCCATATAACTACTCTATATCCTGGACATTAGTTGAAGAATTTCCTTTTTATTTAAGATGACATATTTTCATTGTGTTGTTGTGGGGAAAGTCAAACTCGTGTTTAGGAAACCTTCTGCCCATGAGGGGAGTTTTGGGGACAACAGAACATGTTTAGGAAACCTCCCGCCCATTATTAGAAACCACCTCCAAAGAGACGGAGAGGTTGCGAGCCTCTGGAATAGCATTGGTAAGTGTGTTCGTCTCACAAAGGTTGAATATTTGGACAATGTTATAGAGGATGTAAATAGATATTATAATAGGAAATTGAATGTTGTTGTGGTGGAGTTCGTGAACGAGAACATATTTTCGGTTCGTGGCAAATTATTAACTCTGGTGGCTGCAGTGATACTTTTAGTCTTCACTTGCTTACATTCTTTCTACTCTATGTATGATTGCAAGAAGTGGATAAGCAAGCTGCAAGACTAGAGGTACGCGCCTTAATCTTGTCGGTGGTACAATTGCATTTATGATGTTGAAAATTGCAGAGCAATCCACTAGAGGACTGCCACTTGTAATGGCTTTTGTAAGATTATTGTTTTCTTTTCCTCTATTCTGTGTGTGTGTTCTGGCTTGATGTGAATATCACTTTTATGGGCATTCTTACCCTTATATTTCAGAGTGAGAATATGGGATTTCATTATGTATAAAAGATTTTGTTTCTCAACACATTTTCAACCAAATATTTTTTAACATTCATTTTTATCTTAAATAAATGAGATGGTCTCAATTCTTCGGCTCTAACAACAGTAGTATTTGAATTCACAACCAAGGTTACACTCTAAAACTAGATAATCTACTTGTCTTTAATATTAATTAATATAGCTTAATTATTTTCATCAGATTAGATCATTCTCCTATTTATAAACCTTCGCTTGCGTACTGGTGGTGCTAGAAGTAAGGGCGGTGTTCATACTAGCCTTTGCTTGCTAGAATGCCCTTCAAAAAAATCAGGATAGTGAACTTACATTTGGTGAGGGGCATAGCTCATGGTCCTGCCCTGCTCATGATTTGCTTTATTTTCCTTCATTGACCCCTCTTCACATCCTCTTTGAATGTCATTTATAAGGATGATACATTAGTATGTAAAGGAAAAATGTTAAACATTGTTACCATGACTTCCTTTTTGCATATTATGGTTACATTTTACAATAGAATTTGAGACTCTTTCTTTCAAAGCAGTTGAATAGTTATTTTATATGGAATAAGTGAGATTCCCTTCCATATTATGCTGCTTTTAGTATAATGGTTTTAGGTTAAATGAATTTGCAGCTATCTATTCCACCTTATTCTTCTTTCATTAGATTTCCATGAATTGCAAGATCAGTGTTATCATCCGATGTCATTTCTGCTTGACATATTTAAATTGTTGCTCCCGGAAGAGACCTCTCATGTAGTAGGCAGTCAACTTCAGGTAAGAAAATGATTTTCTTTTTTATTTTTGTGCAGTTTCTTCTTAAAACCACATTGTTGATCTTGGACAAGGTTAAGTTATTGATGGATCAGTGGAAGACCCCATAGATTTTCTTTCATGCTTAACTCATTAAGTTGTTTCTGGCTGCAGTCAATAATATCAAAGCTGGTTGCATGTTACTTTAGCTCTGATCATCTAAAAGCCGGGGAAAGGACTATAGAGCCATCTTCTCAAGTATTATCATTGTTGCATCGATCCACTGTGGATGTTGATCATTCATTGTATAATTCTGTCAAGGTATGTACATATCTGTGTTTGGTTCTCATTTTCTAGGGCTTATTTGTTATTCTTATACAATAACTCTGCTTTGCTATCTATAAGATTTGTTTTGTTCTTCTTTAATTTTTGTGTCTTGATACAGGAATTGGATCCTTTTCCTGATTTGGATTTCTTTGAACATATATGGAAATTCCATCCAGATCTCTGTCTGGATTAGACTCCGACAGATGCATTTATCAAGGTTTTATCCTTGATTCTTTACAAATGTTCTATTTCAATGGACAATTTGTTTGTTTTATGAGGTGTTTGTATCTTATGTCATTGATCTTACACAATTCTCTTTGTTTCTAGTTTGTCAAAAGGACATCTAGTTTTCCACAACAGTTACGTCTCAAGAGGTATGTCCTGTTAGATAACTTGTCCCAGACATGAATTTTTATGGAAACATAATAACCATTTTTAAGGTACTTTTTTATTAACTTAGGTTCTCATTTGGGAGCTTGTTCTTATTGTTTTCTCAGTCTGCAGAGTCTTCATAAAAAACTGCAATCAAGAGAAATACTTTTCTTAAGAGGTGGCATGGATATGCAATCTTTTGAGTGCAAAGGATGGCCTTGTAATTCTAGTATTATTTCTGTTGTCTGGAGACTTGTTGAGCTATACCACAATGATGATGTCAGCGATATTAGAGACCTAGTTGGAGATTGTATTGCAAGAGTAAGCTTGATCTGTATTTTCAAGGAAAATTGCAATTGCAAATTTAAGCTTTTGTCAGTTCTTCTTTTAATTGTATGAAAATTTTATAAAATATTTCACAATAATCTGAAATCGACTCTGAAAGTTATACTTTCTGTCTACTTCTCTTTTTCAATAGGAATCTTTTGGAAGGTCAGTTACGATTTAATTTGATATGTATTAGGCAACCTTATGTGCATCCACTGGATCCAACAACCCCTAGCCCTTTACATTTTATATTGATATCTATTTATATCTATGCAGGTTGGTGTTGGGGATCCATATGTCGTTACATTTCATTTACCAGATGGCTATTATAATGGATTTTCTTGGTCAGAAGGCAAAGATGGTGACGTTGTTGTGAGTATCAATCCTGAGGTGGGGGTGTGTCAAGAACTTGTAACTGCTATAATTAAGCTTTCGTGCCAATACATGGTGGATGATTCAGTGCTAATAGTTGAAATGGCATCAAAATTCCTTCGGGTGAGTTCTTCTGATGTGTGTTACTTTTGTGTTTCATTGGTATTCCTTTTGTACATCGGTGTACTATTTTAGTCTCTCATTTTCTCTTCTTTATAGCGGGTATGAAGGGTGCAGATAAACCATCTATTACAGTTCATTTTGGACACAAAACTGATTTATATGTTTTCCTAATCATTCCAAAAAGAGGTAGCAATAGAACATATGCATATTGACGACTGTTGTGGTAACAAATTATGTAAGGGATCAAAACAACTGACTGAATTTCACCCCCTATTCTGCAGACTCCATCTTTTATAAATTGGTGTCTACCATTCATCGGCACCTAGTCTTGTTGTCCACCTAGATTTCTCAATCTCCTTTTGGGATTCAAACAGAGAATTATAGGGTTTCACTAGTCTTGTTGTTCTGAACAGTGCTCAGGTATTTATCATTTCTTCTCATTGTTCGCTTAGTAGTTATATTTTTTCAATACCTATACAAAGGAAACAAACAACCAGTGTTCTCCTTTCCCACATAATCACAACTCTAGAAAAATATTTGGTTTGACTCACTTTCAGAAATTTACAATCATGACATGATCAATGCACTCAACTTCCTTTAGAGGAATTACAAGAAATGATTCAATGGTATCGACAAATTTTATCGACTTTTACTCTATTGTGGTACTCAATTTTGAGGGAGCTCATATAGAGCATGTCCCAAAATGCATGAACATTTTAGGGATTTTCATAAGCATAGTACCAGGAGTTGTGAGATAGAGAGATTGGCATCTTGTTTATGATGGGAGAGAGAGCCTTTCTATTTCACTTCTAGAGATCTGAAGATGTGCTTTAGTGGAAACATGGTTGTTGTCTTTGGCATTTTATTTTTGAAGAATATCTATTAGTGAGGACATCTTGATGGGTTGAAAATAGTATTTGCAGCTAATGCCTTTAGATTTTCAAGAAACATGGTTATTATTGAGTATTTATGGGGTCCCTTTTTTATCATTTCAACATTATGCTGAAGATATCATTGACAGACCTGTCCATCGTTGAAAACAAAAGTAAGAAGGTTGCTTCTTGTGGCCTTGGAAATTTTTTTAACATCTGGGCATTAATTCCAAGGATTTATTACTAGAAGAAAGGCACATTCATGGGTTTCCATTTTCAGGTCTATTCTAATACATTCCTCACAGCAGTGAGGGCACAGTCACACTCAATAGAGGAGTTATTTATGCTTAGAAGGTGTAGTGGTGTGACAATTATTCTTTGTGAAGGAGGCCCTTAAGACATGGGTGTGGTGAGTGTAAGCGCGAACGAAGGGGGAATTGGAAATGTTTAAATTATGAAGGCCTTAGCACTATAGATTATGTCACAAAGTATTTCCACAATGAGTGGCAACTTATATACACAGAATGACATGCTTTAGGGAGAGAAAAGTATATTGGCATATATGAGTGCTCTTACTAGAATAGAGACTTCAATATTTAATGGCCTCTAAGAAAAACCAAGTGTTTAATGGTTCCTCCAAGAGTGGGGTGTCTTCCCATATATAAATTTTAACCCATTCTATATCTTCCCACAAGATGGAATCATTCTTTATGAATAAAGTAACCCAATCCTCAAACAAAAGAGAACACCTCTAAAATGTGTTCTATGGGTGTTCGAAGAGGTGGAGCTCCTTATATACCTTGTTTTGAATACATCATTCATCAAATCTACTTGGCCTAGGAGTTGTCATAGATGTTGATTCAATGCTCATGATACTCCTAGAAATGTTTGCTATGAGGAGAAGGCCAAAAATCACTTCAATTTTGAACTCCAATGAGTCAATGACATTGATTTCATGTATATATAACCATAATTATACTTTCTTATGCTCCTACAAATTTAGAATGGTATATAATACCTCATCTCCATCTCAACCATTACATATGCTACTACAAGTCTCATAAATCCGTTGAGGTTAACTACGCTTTTAAAGACTTGTCTTGAGGTTCTACCATTCTCTTAGAATTGTGTCCAAACTCTAGAAGGATTAGTAGGAAAACTTACCACAATATATTCCTCACATGCCATATTGACTTGGCACAATATATTCCTAAAACGAGGATGTATTTAGTATGGACTCTAATCTTATAGTAGACAGGAATGTAAATGCTCCAATATTGGTATACAAAAACCAGTTAAATTGGCAGTTATTTTGAACTTGTGTACTGTGGAATTCAACTTTGATTGAAGTGGGTGAGTGCATACATTGATTTATCCAATTGTCCAACATAAAATATTAGCATGCATGATATATGGAGGCTCAAGTGTATGTAATCTCTAGCTTCTAATATGCTCGGTGTTATGGAGGAAGTCATGTAAACATTGGTTTGGTGACTTTTGGAGATATTTCTACTTACATACTATAATCCTAATTTAAGTAAGGAAAGGATGGACTTAGATGAAGGAAAGAGAAAACCTTGTACAAAATATTTATTTCCTTATGAAATGAGCAGTAGCATCATAACATTCTTTCAATATATATCTAGTTAACCTCACCTAAGAAAGGTCCCCAAAACCTTTACCCATATGTCATAATGGGTTCAACAAGTGAGTTGATGCTTGCCTTAGTCTAAATCTACACGGGGCACTGATTATCTAATAGAGTACTGCAAAATTTCCCATTGTCATGATCTTGTACCCATTTGAAATGCAAGCTCTATATTAACTTGATTGAATGAGAATCTTAATTGCAAATAATTATAGAAGAAACCTCATTTTTTGACAATCTATGATATATAACAAGGCCTGCTTCCTATAATGGCTACATTATCTTGTTAGAATGGAGACTAATACATGGACTTCAATGTTTGATTCTATGAACAGATAATGCATGTAATGGTTACATTATCTTGCTAGAATGGATATTAATATGTAGACATCAATGTTTGATTCTATGAAAAGATAATAAATAATAATAAACTCCAAGGACAACCAATTCTCTTAACATTTAGGCCAACCCCTTATAGTACGATAAGTTTCCCATATAGTTGACAATATAATGAAAATTCCCACTAGCTAGAAGGTCACTTTCCTAAATTATGATTAATGCTTTAAGTGATTTATGAGTTTTTATCATTTAGCATTAAAATAAGGTATGCTTCAAACATTCTAGTAGATAAATAAAGTAAAACCTTCATTAATATTAGCATTATTGATGAATATATTGGTTAAATTTGGTATTTACCTTAACATTCACTGCACTCTCAATTGAGAGTGACTTCAATTACATCTCTATTACAAATATAGTCATTAATAGATGTCGTTGAATTACCTACCTACCCTCATTCTAACCATCGACACATTTTTCTTGGATGGACCTATAGAACTCTTGCTCAGCTTGTTTTCATGACAAAAAACCAAAGACAATACATTGAATTTATCATATGTGAATAAAAGTCAGTACAAGGTCTGGTGTTCATAGGTATTTGTTACTATGTTTTATGAATTGCAAAGTAAAAGCTCCAACTCTTTTCTAGCAACTTCTTTCAAAGATGATCTTGTATATGTATGTGTTTTATTTTCCTAGGAAATCTCACATTATTTGTGAGAGAAATGAAACTCTAAATGTCACTTCATAATATCATAGGATATGTTGGTTTTTCTCCAACATTTGATAGCAGCCTGTTCAATCTAATTAATTTTTCCTTTCTTTTGCAACCGAGAATAGTATCTTCAATGCTTCAAAAAGATGCAATAAAATTTCTCTTGTGGCACAATGATAGAAATTTATCATCAAAAGTAAACAACTATGCTTCTGTGGTAAAAAATCAACATTAAAAGTTCTCTTGTTACACCATGACACAACTTTATTTCCAAAAGTAAAGCAATAACATCTAGCGGACTTCCTTTTTGGTCAACATTACCTCTTTTTTGGTCAACATTACCTTCACAATCAAACATTGTAAAATTGTAGAAGTTGTTGAAGACCTTCACTACAAGTGCACACACTAAATATAATGCCAAAATTAAGTGTTCTATTTAGATATTGAAAAATTAGTTTAGTTTCTTTCCATACATGCATGGGTTATTTATTAGTTGCAACTTTGATTAATAAAACAATTGTTTGTAATTAATAAGATAATAATTTAATGTGATATTAATCAATGGATTTTAGCTTCTTGATATGTAGAAAATAGATATTAGGATTGGCATGAGACACCACATTAAGAAAAGACAAGACAATCAATATAGGCATGTGCCCATGTTACCCAAATATTCAATATATTATAAATGAATGAAACAAGTGCAGAAGATAATAGAATGAAGTTGAGAGATATTCATCTAGTGAATATCCCACTGGAAACTATCGACAAGTGAAAGCACAATCAAAATGGTGTTCATCGTGGCAATAGGAGAAAAATTATTTCGAGTGACCAATCAAGATGTATGCTTATAAATACTACCATTCACATAGAATTTCATTTTATAGACCCATTTATGTCCAAAAATATTCTTCCCCAGTGGAAGAGATACCAACTCCCATATCCCATTTTTCATCAAGGACATATATTCTTATGTTATAACATTCTCCCATGCTTTCTGTGATTATAAGGATCATAAATCATCATGGGTATCAACACAGTGAAAAGTTTTATTTTTTCTTATGACCATGAGTCTTTTAGAGTGTTCAAGACATCATCAACATTAGATCTTGTTTCCTCAATTATTTTTGTAGCCCACTTAGGACAACAAGTTTCTCCAACAAAAAGTAAGCCTTGCAGGTTGACATATAGTCTGTTGATTGTATGAAGCCTTGTAGTTTGACATTTTTCCAGCTCTAACATTTTGATTCATTCAGGGATCAGAAAGATCTTATCGGGGAGGCTTCATGCAGGATATGCCAGGAGAGTTTCAGGACCTCAATAAATCGTCAGTGAATTTTTTTGTGTTTTCCTAACGTTATTTTTATGTAGTATTATTTTTCACAAGTGACTTTTCTACTTTTGAGCCCTTACTAAACATAACATCTTCTCTTGGATTAATTGGAATTGACAGTATTGAGAAATACCATTGATGTGTAATTTTTTCGAACCATATATTTTAGTGTTCGGGTTTTGGCACGTGCCTTTTTTTAGTACTGTAGTTAGATCAGTTGAATAGTTGATATTTATAGAGGTTTGAATTATTGAACAAAGTTTGTCCTTACTGAATTGGAGGAGAGGGATTTAATATGCAATGGAGTAATAAATAGCTCTATAGATTACTTAGTTATTTGTATTTCTGAAAATGTTTGCAGGTATTCCAAATGGATTGATGAATGTGAGTGTTTGAATAATTCTGGCTAAATGGACGCATCTGCAGACTTAGATAACATATCACGTATATATTGAATATAGTAATTCGATATATGGATGTTTCTTTTCCTGAGATTCTATCTGAAATCTGTGAGAGAATCTGCAATTTGGATGTGCACCTTCCTCATAATGTGCAATACAAGAAGCCATTTGAACAAATTCACAATATTCTAATTTGGTCTGTCATGTTCTTGGATCATGTTTGAAAAATGACTGATGTTGGGTCACTTAATATATCTACTACATGGATTAACTGTGTATATGAAAGTTAACATTGGTTGTTATTTGAAACCAGATGGATTATTTGTGTATATAACAATAACATTGGTTGTTATTTGAAACTAAACTTGGAATATATATGTGTTGTGTATCTATAGGCCAAATCTGCTATAGTTGTTGAAGTATTTAAATTTTTCTTCTTTTGCCCCTTGTTCTGACCGAGTATTGAGATATTGAATTTTACATGGTTTGGCATTTTCAAATGTCTTGGCATGAGAGATTATGAGCATTGTATCTGGAGTCCAAATATGTTATGGTTGTTTCAAATTTCTACAATTTGCATTCTATGAATTTTATCTTCTACTCAATGTATATATATAAAACACTTGCATGCTATGTGTGAATTTGTTGTGCTAGCCAAAGGATACAAATCAATACCTGCAATGACTTCTAGTTGTATTAATGATGATATAATTTTCTGCTAAATGTCAAACAAATTGTCAGAGGTTTCAGTGAAGGCTCTGGAATTTATGTTACTTAGCTATATCATTGGTATATAGGATATTTTATAGGACGACACTTGTTTCGACGTACCCAAGGAAGTACAGTATTATTTTGATCATATCTAAAAACAGGGACTTACTCTCTAGTATATTTTTGCAGTCTTATTACGCATGATTTCACTTGAGATTTTGGACTTTAGCTCAACAATTGTGATTTTGTGTGATAACACACCCGAGACATATCCTAGAGTGATCCTAAACCTCATTAGACAAGACCCCCTTTACCATTGGAAGTTATTCCTCCTCCTCAACCAACCTTGCCTAAGACCGATGATATAGATTTAAATATTGATATGGCTAGTATCTTAGCAAAGGTTAATGTACCTGTCCCTCTTAGTATTGATATTGTATTTTTTTCTAAATACCTACAACACAATCGCTATTGTGACATATTGGAATGTCGCTCCCATAGAAACCACATCAGAGATGATACCTCTTAACCTCTCTCTTGCCACGTTCTAGACATCTCTCTTTCCACCTTCAAGATGTCGGTCTTTCCACGTTCAAGACATATCTCTTCCCACATTCCAGATGTATCTCTTGCCACGTTTAAGACGTCTCTCTTGCCACATTCCAGATGTCGGTCTTGCCATGTTCAAGATGTCTCTCTTGCCACGTTCAAGACATCTCTCTTTCCACGTTCAAGACGTCGGTCTTTCCACATTCAAGACGTCGGTCTTGCCACCTCCAAGACGTCGCAACAACGATGAAATCTATGTCGTCAAAAAAGAGACGTCATGTGAAATGACATTTAAGGGGGTCTGTTGTTTGTCATTCTCCCGATAATATAAAGTGGCAATTACATCGAATACGTCATCAGAATTTGACCCAAATGTACTAGTGTTTGGAGATCCTTGGTCATGTTTGACCTATTTTGGGACTTGGAAAGGATGTCGAAGGTAGAGCGCAAATTGAAGTAGATATTGCGGGATCTTGACCCCTTTTTAGGGCACTTTTGGGTTTTGGGATTATGTAACGGGTATGGGGATGTTGGCCCATCAACTTGCCCATGTTTAGGCCCATTTTGTAATGTATAAATAGAAAACTAGGCAATGTAAGTAGGGGGACAAGGGTTTCATGGTATGTGCTAAGTGTAAGTGATAGTTGTATGTGTTTTTTTCATACTGTGTGAGACTTGCAAGGCTAAGTGTAGGTGACTGTAAGAGATTGTGAAAAGGATTTCTGCTGTAACTTAGCTTATGGAAGGAGGATCTAGCGAGGTGTGTGTAGATCTCATGTCCTATGTGGAGTAGGACCTTATGGATCTATGCATGTAGATGGTTGACATAGGATAATAAAGAAGATAAAGAGTTGGTGGACGTAGCCCCAGGCTGGGGGTGAACTGCGTATATCCTGTGTTGTGGTTGTTTTGAGCATTACGGTTGTTATATTGTTTATGTGACTTATTCTTAGTGTAATAATGTATGCTTAGATGGATAAGATATGATATATTTGTGCCTAATGATGTGAATAAAATGATAGATCTGATCTATTTTTTTGTACTTAGTTTTTGAATGTGTAGGATCTTACTGAATACTGTGATATGTTGAAATTAGGGCTTATCTGTGTTGAAAACAAAGGATAAATACTAATGAACTATAACTTCTAAGTGCTTTGCTGGAGTATTGTAATCATAGATCTGTGTCCCAACTAAGGTTGCAGACATTGGATTTGTGTAACCACCCCTGCCTCTACCTCGGGTGAGACTTCACCTTCTTCACAGGTGTTGTCGAAAGCGATGGTAGTTAGGGTTTTGTTGGTGCATTGTTGAAGCGTTGAACCCTGGGTCTTCCCCTATGCCAACATTCATCAATCTATTTATTCGAGCAGGTCGTCGACTAAAGCCAACAGAAAAAGGCATCAACAAGCAAATAGAAAAAATACTTGTATGTACCATTGTTGTAAGTCTATATTGATCCTCCTTTGTTTATCAATCCAGTTATTCCACCTTCTCTGAATAGAAATCTCTACCCAAATACTAATATCTTCACATTTCTACTTTTCAGGTATTATAGTCTACCGTCTCCAAATTATTCTTTCCACAGTCCTATTTCTTGTACATATTTTCTCTTATGGTCTGCGGGAACCCCAATCCTAGTCTATATGACAAACACATTTAAATTTCCAGGAATATGTAGCAAACTATTATTTTTTGATATATTCCAAATAGAACTATTTTTTTGTCTCCTTTTATATTTATGTGCTCCTACATTATTTCAATTCTCTTTTTTCGTGATGCATATATTTTTCTGCTTGGTAATTTTAAAAATTAAATTTGAGATAAATCACTAATTTAAATTTGAG
>ML777343.1:770183-783827 GCA_009831015.1 Picea engelmannii | reverse complement strand
TATATATATAGATATATAGATATAGATATAGATATATATATGATTATAACTGTATGGAAGAAGAAAAAACTATCCATGAAATAGGCTCTCTAGTTGTTCTGTTTTATTAGTATGGAAAAAATCAATAGAGATTCTATTTTAATTTTGTTTTGTTGGTCTAATATGGACAAAATCAATGTTCTTTTTTATTACTACAGACAAAATAAATAGAGATAATATTTAAATATTGTTTTGTTTGTCTAATATGGAAAAAATCAAATGAGATTCTATTTAGATATGGTTTTTCATACAAAATAATTGTACTATCTCTGTTGATAAAGATATGATCCTTTCACAAGGAGTTGTTGGTACAGAGTTTTGTAAATGGACCACCACCTTCACTGCAATTATATATAATGGTGTGACGTTACACGGTGGAGAATCTTTCGTATTGTGAGTAAGGGAGAATGGAAAATGAGTTGGGATCTCAAGAAACTTCTGGAATGCCTTGAGTTTTGTGTGAAACTCATAGCAGCTCTGGTCACATTGGCACAGGATAGTCACCATATGGGCCTTCCATTAACCTACATTTATGGTGGGTGATTGTTGCCACTAGAAGTTTAGTGCATTAGTAAAAAAGTAGTGACCATAAATACATTTGTATCATGTGTCTATAATGACAAATGTGAACCATTCTGATGAGATACTATGGGTGATGACTAATAACAACTTCCATACATGTTTCACCATATGTCTACAAATGCATTGCCAAATGACTATCAATGGAAATAGTTGTTAGTTGTCACCAAACCATTGGATTTTAAATATTTGATAGTGATGATCTTCGATATCCCATCACTAATGATTCTTATTTTCATTAGTGTGACAACCAATAATATTCACCAATATTTTTTTTTTGAATTTCAAAGATTTCATAAATATAATTATTAATTGTTGCTACTCATTATCAACATATAAATTGCAATGAGATATAGAATATCTAATATCTCACTTTTGTTACCACCAATACACACATATTATCTTTTAAGTTGAAATTGTAGTACTCTAACTTGATGGAACGACTCTTCTTGGTATTAGGTTGGTATCGGGTTTTGAAAGGTCTTCTTAGTGAAAAGACTATTATGAATTCATTCTTATGAGAATAATCAAATTTATATTGGTCATAATTTATTTTCCCAATGTTTCTTTCATTGTTGATGTATCCTTTGAGAATATTGGCATAGATTTTAGGTTTTTCTTCATTTTCCTTTTCTGATGGCTTTGTGACCTTAATGCTTGTATCTCTGTCGGTAGTCTTTTGTTTTTCATGATAGCCAAGACCTATCTTGATGAATGGCGACCTTTGGAAATTAAGAATATTATCTAAGATTTTAGTACTCTTTCCAAACTCTGAGATTCTATTGTCCTATTTTTCCAGATGAGCTATTGTCTTCTCTAGATTAAAAACATTTTTTCTTATCATATTTTCCTCTTTTTGTGTCCATACGGTTTTCTTTTATTGATGTCTACATTTTTATCATTATTTTATTATTCATCGTTATCTCCCCCTTTTTCGTATGGAGATTTAGCAATAAAATGTCCTACTCTACCACAATTAAAACATTCTAAGGGTATCTTACCTTTGTATTTTCTAGATCCTTTTTTTATCGTTCCCACAAATTGTCCGTTTGACTTATTTGATGCTTTGAAATATGCTTCCTTCTATGTTGGATTTTTTTTTTTTTTTCTCATCTCATATGCAGAGAGAATCCCATGCATCTCATCCATCATCAGTTTCTCCAGATCCTTCATTTGTTTAATGGTAGAGACCGTGGAATAAAATATTAAGCGGAGAGACAATATAACATTTTACACAATCATTGGTTATTCAAGATTCTCACAAAGTCCTCTAATGGTGTTGAAAATTACATCCACTCGAAGGAAATAGGATGCAACATTTTCTTCATATTTCATTTTCAAACCCTTGAACTATCTTCTATGAGTTTGGAGATTTTCCTTCTTCATCTTGTCATCACCTTCATAAATGTTTTGAAGTTTGTCTCGGATATATTTTTTCGATTGACAATTCATCACCTTGACAAATTTTGATTTTAACAAACCACACAAGATAGTATTCATGGATTTTTCATTATGTTCACCAACCTTCTTCCTGAGATTATATGTTGGTGGATTGGGTTTGTAGACCTAGTCACGAATGATTTCCAAATATAAAAACAAAGAGACATTAGATAATTTTTCATCCTTATACTCCAAAATTCGTAGTTTGTTCCATCAAAAACTAGATCCATGTTTATGGATAAACCTTCTTTACTAGCCATGTGTGCTCCTGAGATCTACCTTCTAGTGGTTAGACTATTTATGAAGGAACCTGCTCTAATACCAATTATTGAACTTATTTTTATAGTGAAAGGGACGGGCGAACTAGTATAATATAATTTTTACTTTATTTAACCATTCATCAATAATTCATTAGAACATATAAACTCAAAACACAATGAACAAAATTTAATGTGGAAACCCTTGCGGGAGAAAACCAAAAAAAACTATCTTTATAAATGTCTATAGGCACCAACTTACTATTACAAATCTTGTAGGAACCAACCTAATAGAGACACCAATCTCCTCAAATGAGCACCAAATCAACAAGATATTATATAGGGATGAGACTACTGGAGACACAAATCTCCTCAACTAAGAAGAAACTCAGTAAGACATTTATAGTTGCAAACCTAATATATTCATACACATAGTAATTTTGAATTCACCTTCATTATTCAAACTTCATGTATTTCATAGCATCATCATACCCTTAACTTTCATGCTCCAATTCCTCTCTTTTTTTCATACCCCAGACATAGATTCAAACCCTAGTCATATTTATCCTTCATTCCCTAGCGAACATTGTAGCATTATTCCCTAAATACAATCCCATATTGCAACCTCATAACCCCAAAATAGATCACTTTATAGCATCATAGACCTTAGTCCTTCATTTTTCACCCCTAAAACTCTAAGAAAACTCGTCTTGCACACCTTCAAATCCAAAGAATACTCTCCATTTTCTCTTGCGCACCTCGGAATTGATATTCTTATTTGGATTCTCTTCATATGCACACATATATCATGTATTTATATTTTTTTTGTGATCACTTCTACGGCCAATCTGTAAAAACTTGTTGGGCCAAGATGAGATTTCTTGCTTGACTTTCTAACAAAAAAATTCATATCTCATCATTCCTAAGGAAATAGAGAGAATTCCATATATTGTTGGAAACGTGTCGGAATAAATTTCCAACCATATAACCTATGCTCCCATTTGAGTTAGGTATTTAAAGTAAAAATTCTTTCAAAGATAGGGTATCCAAACTAAGCATAAAAGATCTAAAAACAATATTTCCAACAATCTTCATCTTGCAATATTTATCTTGGACATTTGTAGTCTCACCCTATATTTGACAAAAATGACAACACTAGTTCCCATTCAAACACATTTTTTTACCCAGGAAAACTCATGTCCTCAAAAGATAGTATGTCCATCACATCTAACATTTCATCTTGAAAATCAATATCCACATATATTGATTCTTTCTTTGAGACTTTATTTATAAAATAAAAATCTTATACAATAGAAAACCCTTCATATACTGATCTAAAAATCGAATGAATATGTTTCCAATAGATATTTAAAAATGAAGAAGACTTATCTCTTTAAATTTCAAGTGTAAAATGGCATGTGTTTGGGTAATTGGATCAAGTTACTAACACATAAATTCAGTGAGTTTTACGTAAGCATGAGAAACACATTAGACAAAAAAAAACCATCAACAATGAACACATAACACAACAAATGATAAAAGAGTTCACCCCTCTCTTAGGCTACATCTCTTGGTCAAGCTTCCCTTGGATCATTTTCATTATTCTTAAAAATTTATCTTACATTGCCAGGAATACAAATTGGATGGCTTCAATGGCTTTAGAACGTCCAAAAACCCCTAGATGGGCTTTTTCGACACCTAGTTTGGCCAAAAAATGAAGAAGTTACACCTCCTGGAAGTTTTCCCCTTCAAGCTTGTTGTACTTGCTGGCCAAAACACATCCATTGATAGACTAACATAGCCTTTGTGTGTTTTCCACACCAAAACGTAACGCCCAAAATGGTTCCGCAAATCCAGCAAAAATGTAGGACCGTTAGTGTGTTGGCCCCAAAACTCCTTCGGAGAACTTGCTCGTATGGCCCCATATGGCCAATGACCTACCCATTTGGTGTGCTCGTTGGATAGATCCCTCTACGAAGGCGAGGTGTGGTCATATAGTAGAGTGATATGTGACTGGGGGATAAACACTAAGTGATTACCACTTTTCTCGCCAACGGATAAACACGTGGATGTATGGTGTAGTTATATAGCTAGGGGATTAAACAAAAACGACACTAAAAGTTTAAATGATGGTCCCGTGTTATGAACCACATGCCAAAAGTTAAGAGCAAGGGCCATATGGTAAAGTCACATGAAAAGTGTTGAGGGCTATCCATTGGAGTGGAATGTGAAATGTTTTATTGCAGAGGTCATATGACAAAGGTCATGTGGTAGTGGTTGTAAAAGCGTCGTGGGCTGGGGCTAGGCCCTAGCCCTTTTATCTCCCGACCATCCACCATATTCAATTCAAATAATAAATTCAAACAATATGGTGTGAGAACCACCATGGGAGAGCTGGTATCCCGACCCTACCAAAACACTCCCGCACACCCGGAGGTCGCGGGTTCGACTCCTGTGGAGTCACAAAATTTTTTCACTACAAGCCAATGGAGGTGTGCCACGTGGCACCATTACATTCTCCCACAAAGATGACATGTGTCAATACTTGATTCACCCATGTCTTCCAACACTTGTTGAGTCAACATTCCAAATCACCTGCCACATCACTGTATGGTCAGTTGCCACATCAACACTGTACAAACTATACAGTCAACAAAATTTTTGTTTGTTTGGTAAAACAAAAATAACATGATGTCTTTCTCATATGATGTATGTTTGATACCGTTCAAGTTGAATTTGGTTCATAATGATGAGGCATACACACATGTCCAATTTGAAGCTATTATAAGCACTTTGATTTTTGAGCAAAATTTAATCCCCTGGATCATACCTCCCCATTGGGAAGATTTTGGGACCCCAAAAGACTACTTTTAGTCAATATGTAGATGAGTGTATAGTTTCCCCACCTCTACAATCTCAATCCATCCATCCCTTCTTGGATTGGTGCCTTCAATACCAATAAGAAACTTGTCATGCCTTGTTGTGTACTTGGCTTGGCTCTTTCTCAATTGTTCTTGAATGGTTCGCTGCACAAACAAAACTAGTTGAATGAACTTCTTGGATTGGTTATAAACATGATGAAAGTAATGTATATGCTCATCCCAAAACATAGGATGATTTCTTTGCAATCTAGCCACTGTCTTTCCCATACCAAAATGGCCAGCAACAAGAGAAGAATGTACTTCCCTTATCTTGTTGATTGTTTCACCTTGTGAAAAACATAGTTTTCCAAGATACAAAAGTTTACCATGCACATAGGAATCCAATTCCTCAACTTGGTTAACACAACACAAAGTTGCATAAAAATATTTGAAATGAGCATCTATAACATATTGTTCCCAATAGCTCTCATGCACAATAAAATTATGCTTGTAAATAACTAAAGCACTAACAATAGGCCTAGTAAGCATATCAACAACTTTATCATAAAATTATTTCTTATACCTTATCACCAAGTGAAAAAAATAACTTGCCAAGGCATGCAATGGAGCTTGATTTCATCTCAAATATTTCTTCTCTATGTCTCCTTCAACAATCATATATTTAGTCTTGTTCAAGGCTCTAAAATATACCCACATATGCTACATACAATCTTTGTTTGGTACCAAACCAATTGGTGACTTGCATGGCAGAGTGCTTGTTTTTATGAACCTTTTGTCAAGAAACTCTTAGGCTTGTTTTCTATTTTCAACATTCTCCATGTCTGACATCCTTCACATGTCAATTTTTGGAAGAGGACCTCCTTGTTGCAAAATAATCTCATGTCGGATACCCCTTTTAGGAGGCAATCCCCTCGGTTCCTGAAACATCTCAACATTATTGTTAACATCCTCATACAAATCATATTGTAACTTTTTATCACATCCTTTGAGAACTTGATCTTCATCATTGTCTTTGGGTTTAGTCATCAAAAGTACAAGGTTCTTACTAGCATTGACTAGTCTCTTCATTTCTCCAGCATTTGCAAGTGACAAATTCATCTTCTTTGTATGTTCTCTAAAATTGTACTGAACTCCATTTTCAAAAAAATGATACTTGTTTGCATGACGACGAAAAATGGCTCTCCTATCATATAAGTATGGGCTTCCCAACACAATACCACAAATATCCGATGGAATAACATCAAGCTCAACCTCATCTATATAGTTTGCAATGATGGAAAATCTGAGTTTACACCTTCTTGTCACATGCAATTTGGCATTGTCACATATCCAACCTGAAGGGTATGGTGTAGGATGAGGATTAGTTTCCAAATCTAGTTTCTTCACAATGTCTTCAGAAAGAAGGTTTGGTTGTGATCCTGTATCAAAAAGAGTATTTATCTTGGTATGTTTTGAAATTACCCTTGTGTGGAAAATCTCTATCCTTTCTTTTTCATGTTGAGTTTCATTGGTTATTCAACATTCTCACAAAGTCCTCTAATGGTGTTGAAAATTACATCCATTCGGAGGAAATAGGATGAAACATTTTCTTCATCTTTCATTTTCAAACCCTTGAACTATCTTCTATGAGTTTGGAGATTTTCCTTCTTCATCTTGTCATCATCTTCATAAATGTTTTGAAGTTTGTCCCAGATATATTTTTTTGATTCACAATTCATCACCTTGATAAATTTTTATTCTGACGGACCACACAAGATAGTATTCATAGATTTTTGATTATGTTCACCAACCTTCTTCCCGCAATTATATGTTGGTCGATTGGGGTTGTAGACCTGGTCACGAATGATTTCCAAATATAAAAACAAAGAGACATTAGATAATTTTTCATCCTTATACTCCAAAATGCGTAGTTTGTTCCATCAAAAAATAGATCCATGTTTATGGATAAACCTTCTTTACTAGCCATGTGTGCTCCTGAGATCTACCTTCTAGTGGTTAGACTATTTATGAAGGAACCTTCTCTTATACCAATTATTGAACTTATTTTTATAGTGAAAGGGACGGGTGAACCAGTATAATATAATTTTTACTTTATTTAACAATTCATCAATAATTCATTAGAACATATAAACACAAAGCACAATGAACAAAATTTAATGTGGAAACCCTTGCGCGAGAAAACCAAAAAACCTATATTTATAAATGTCTATAGGAACCAACTTACTATTACAAATCTTGTAGGAACCAACCTAATAGAGACACCAATCTCCTCAAATGAGCACCAAATCGACAAGATATTATGTAGGGATGAAACTACTAGAGACACAAATCTCCTCAACTAAGAAGAAACTCAGTAAGACATTTATATATGCAAACCTAATATATTCATACACATAGTAATTTTGAATTCACCTTGATTCTTCATACTTCATTTATTTCATAGCATCATCATACCCTTAACTTTCATGCTCCAATTCCTCTCTTTTTTTCATATGCTAGTCATAGATTCAAACCCTAGTCATATTTATCCTTCATTCCCTAGCGAACATTGTAGCATCATTCCCTAAATACAATCCCATATTGCAACCTCATAACCCAAAAATAGATCACTTTGTAGCATCGTAGACCTTAGTCCTTCATTTTTCACCCCTAAAACTCTAAGAAAACTAGTCTTGCACACCTTCAAACCCAAAGAATACTCTTCATTTTCTCTTGCACACCTTGGAATTGATATTCTTATTTGGAGTCTCTTCATATGCACACATCTATCATATATTTATAACTTTTTTGTGATCACTTTTAGGGCCGATCTGTAAAAACTTGCTGGGCCAAGATGAGATTTCTTGCTTGACTTTCTAACAAAAAAATTCATATCTCATCATTCCTAAGGAAATAGAGGGAGTTCCATATATTGTTGGAAACATATCGAAATAAATTTCCAACCATATAACCTATGCTCCCATTTGAGTTAGGTATTTAAAGTAAAAATTCTTTCAAAGATAGGGTATCCAAACTAAGCATAAAAGATCTAAAAACAATATTTCCAACAATCTTCATCTTGCAATATTTATCTTGGACATTTGTAGTCTCACCCTATATTTGACAAAAATGACAACACTATTTCCCATTCAAACACATTTTTTTACCCAGGAAAACTCATGTCCTCAAAAGATAGTATGTCCATCACATCTAACATTTCATCTTGAAAATAAATATCCACATATATTGATTCTTTCTTTGAGACTTTATTTATGAAATAAAAATCTTATACAATAGAAAACCCTTCAGATACTGATCTGAAGATCGAATGAATATGTTTCCAATAGATCTTTAAAAATGAAGAAGACTTATCTCTTTAAATTGCAAGTGTAAAATGGCACGTGTTTGGGTAATTGGATCAAGTTACTAACACATAAATTCAATGAGTTTTACGTAAGCATGAGAAACATATTAGACAAAAAAAAAACATCAACAATGAACACGTAACACAAAAAATGATAAAGGAGTTCACCCCTCTCTTAGGCTACATCTCTTGGTCCAGCTTCCCTTGGATCATTTTCATTATTCTTAAAAATTTCTATTACATTGATAGGAATACAAAATGGATGGCTTCAATGGCTTGGGAACGTCCAAAAACCCCTAGATGGGCTTTTTCGACACCTGGTTTGGCCAAAAACTGAAAAAGTTACACCTCCTGGAAGTTTTCCCCTTCAAGCTTGTTGTACTTGCTGGCCAAAATGCGTCCATTGATAGATTAACACGGCCTTTGTGTGTTTTCCGCACCAAAACCTAACGCCAGAAATGCTTCCAAAAATCCAGCAAAAATGAAGGACCGTTAGTGTGTTGGCCCCCAAACTCTTTCGGAGAACTTGCTCGTATAGCCCCATATGGCCAACGACCTACCCATTTGGTGCGCTCGTCAGATAGATCCCTCTACGAAGGTGAGGTGTGGTCATATAGTAGAGTGATATGTGACTAGGGGCTAAACACTAAGTGATAATCACTTTTCTTGCCAACGGATAAACACGTGGATGTATGGTGTAGTTATATAACTAGGGGCTTAAACAAAAATGACACTAAAAGTTTAAATGATGGTCCCATGTTATGAACCACATGCCAAAAGTTAAGAGCAAGGGTCATATGGTAAAGTCACATGAAAAGTGTCAAGGGCTATCCATTGGAGTGGAACGTGAAAATTTTTATTGCAGAGGTCATATGACAAAGGTCATGTGGTAGTGTTTGTAAAAGCGTCGTCGGCTAGGGCTAGGCCCTAGCCCTTTTATCTCCCGACCGTCCACCATATTCAATTCAAATAATAAATTCAAACAATATAGTGTAAGAACCACCATGGGAGAGCTGGTATCTTGGCCCTACCAAAAGACTCCCCCACACCCGGAGGTCACGGGTTCGACTCCTGTGGAGTCACAAATTTTTTACACTACAAACCAATGGAGGGGTGCCACGTGCCATCGCACGATTGGGCCACGCGGCACCATTACATTCCCCCACCAAGATGACATGTGTCAATACTTGATTCACCCACGTCTTCCAACACCTGTTGATTCAACATTCCAGCTCACCTGCCACGTCACTGTATGGTCATACGACATGTATGGTCAGTTGCCACATCAGCACTGTACAAACTATACAGTCAACAAAATTTTTGTTTGTTTGGTAAAATGAAAAGAACATGATATCTTTCTCATATGACGTATGTTTGATCCCATTCAAGTTGTGTTTGGTTCGTAACGATGAGGCATACACACATGTCCAATTTGAAGTGATTCTGAGCACTTTGATTTTTGAGCAAAATTTGATCCCCTGGATCATACCTCCCCATTGGGAAGATTTTGGGACCCCAAAAGACTACTTTTAGTCAATATGTAGATGAGTGTACAGTTCCCCCACCTCTACAATCTCAATCCATCCATCCCTGCTTGGATTGGTGCCTTCGAGACCAATAAGAAACTTGTCATGCCTTGTTGTGTACTTGGCTTGGCTCTTTCTCAATTGTTCTTGAATGGTTCACTACACAAACAAAACTAGTTGAATGAACTTCTTGGATTGGTTATAAACATGATGAAAGTAATGTATATTCTCATCCCAAAACTTAGGATGATTTCTTTGCAATCTATCCACTGTCTTTCCAATACCAAAATGGCCAACAACAAGAGAAGAATGTACTTCCCTTATCTTCTTGACTGTTTCACCTTATTAAAAACATAGCTTTCCAAGATACAAAAGTTTACCATGCACATAGGAATCCAATTCCTCAACTTGGTTAACACAACACAAAGTTGCATAAAAATATTTGAAATGAGCATCTATAACATATTGTTCCCAACAACTCTCATGCACAATAAAATTATGCTTGTAAATAACTAAAGCACTAACAATAGGCCTAGTAAGCATATCAACAACTTTATTATAAAATTATTTCTTATACCTTATCACCAAGTGAAAAACATAACTTTCCAAGGCATGCAATGGAGCTTGCTTTGATCTCAAATATTTCTTCTCTATGTCTCCTTCAACAATCATATATTTAGTCTTGTTCAAGGCTCTGAAATATACCCACATATGCTACATACAATCTTTGTTTGGTACCAAACCAATTGGTGACCTGCATGGAAGAGTGCTTGTTTTTATGACCCTTTTGTCAAGAAACTCTTGGGCTTGTTTTCTATTTTCAACATTCTCCATGTCTAACATCCTTCACATGTCAATTTTTGGAAGAGGACCTCCTTGTTGCAAAATAATCTCATGTTGGATACCCCTTTTAGGAGGCAATCCCCTTGGTTCCTGAAACATCTCAACATTATTGTTAACATCCTCATACAAATCAGATTGTAACTTTTTATCACATCCTTTGAGAACTTGATATTCATCATTGTCTTTGGGTTTAGTCATCAAAAGTATAAGGTTCTTACTAGCATTGACTAGTCTCTTCATTTCTCCAGCATTTGCAAGTGACAAATTCATCTTCTTTGTATGTTCTCTAACAATGTACTGAACTCCATTTTTAAACAACTGATACTTGTTCGCATGACGACGAAAAATGGCTCTCCTATCATATAAGTATGGACTTCCAAACACAATACCATAAATATCCGATGGAATAACATGAAGCTCAACCTCATCTATATAGTTTGCAGTGATGGAAAATCTGAGTTTACACCATCTTGTCACATGCAATTTGGCATTGTCACATATCCAACCTAAAGTGTATGGTGTAGGATGAGGAGCAGTTTCCAAATCTAGTTTCTTGACAAAGTCTTCAGAAAGAAGGTTTGGTTGTGATCCTGTATCAAAAACAGTACTTATCTTGGTATGTTTTGAAATTACCCTTGTGTGGAAAATCTGTATCCTTTCTTTTTCATGTTGAGTTTCATTGCTGGCAGAATTTGAAGAACTAGTGATTGCAATAGAATTCTTACCTTGTAAACCCATAGATGTGATTTTCATTTCATATTCTAAATCATATCCTAAATCTTGTTGTACAGTTGCAACAATGCTTGGTTTCTCTTCATTGTTGAAATTTTTTGGATGAAGTTTCCAACAATGGTTTTCATCATGGCCATCCTTTGAACAATGTTTACCATAGATTTTCTCTCTCTTTCTTTATTGAGGCAATTTTTATTCCATTTCCTTCAAACTTCCTCTTTCCCTTGTCTCCATTAAAATACTTCTTGCTACCCTCTTGAGGTTCATTCCTTCCACTTGCCTCTAAATGAGTAGCCTTCACACATACTTCATCTAGGTTTCAAGGGTTAAACACAAGTATTGTATGCCTTAAGTAGCTATGCAAACCTCCAATTTATTTGAGCAAAGTATCTTGTGAAGAAAAATATACACCCAAAACCAAATCTCTTCTCCTAAATTCTTGAGTGAAGCTTTGCACAACTTTCCCTTTAGCTTGCCTAAGGTTTTTCCAATCCATAATAGCTTTATGCATGTATGGTAATGGATAAAATTGTATTTTAAATGCAACAATAAAATCATTCCAAGAGGATAAAAATTTACTATGTTTCTTCATGTCCTCTTGAGTTTTGGCTTCCCACCAAATGTGTAATTGATCCATCAGGATCTTTTAATGACTTATGGTTGAGTTTTAATTTTGCATGTGTTAATTAACCATTTGAGAAAACTTAGTGAAGAATGAGGAAAGAAGAGGAATTATTACAGCCATATACACATATGTAGATCTGAAATGAAATAATAGACAGCAAACCATAACACGTAGATTGATAACAGAGTTCGGCACAATTTTGCCTACGTCTCCGGGCCTTTTCTCTCTGGGGGAGTCTTTTTTATTTCTGTTCAAATTCTCAAAAGTACATCACTGCAATGCCAAATGGTTGCAAGACTCATCTGGTCATTTTCTTCCAGTTCCTTAGAACCCTGCAAAGAAAACAGCACGCAAAACGGATGTCCGGAGCTCCCAGAAATGATCCGACACTGTCTCCTCCTCAAAAGCTTCTCTGCATCAAAATGGCTTTGGCTTGGCTTCTCTTCAGCATCATTCTGCTCTAAATGCCCCCCTATGGCCTTAAACATGCCTTGGTTATATATTTGGGAAGTTGGTTACTCATCTCCAACTTCCTCCCAAAATTTAGGCTCCAAAACTACCCAATAACTCCCAAAAATGGAGAAAATACATTAAAAATAGGCTTAACAATAATTAAAACCCAAAAATCAATTATAAAACCCACTTTATAACTATAATTGGGCATAATCCCCCTTCTGCCCAGCGCGCGCCCCCTTGACAGGGTCATATGGGTTCATATGGCCAAGCGCTAGCCCAAAGGGTTAAGCGTTGGCCCATCTCCATTCAATACTTTGCAATATATTTCATAATGTGGGTTTCATAACATAAAAATTAATGTGGCGCATTGGTAAAGGACCATTTCTTAAGGTGTTGGGATTGGTGGTGGTCGTGGGTTCAAATCCCAAGGACCCCAAAACATGCCACTTCAACTGATGACTGGGTGCCATGTGGCTGCCCATGACTGGGCCACGTGGCATCTCCCCATTCGTTGGATTAATGCCACTTGTCAACCATTGACTAGTCCAGTTGCCTGCCACATGTTTTCCCTGTCAGTGAACCTGTCCAATCACCATCAGCCAGAGAGTGCCACGTCATCTCCTGCACAGTTAGCATGCTGACATCAGCATTGACTTTTTGACCAGTTGACCTTTGACTTTTTACTTGTTTGGGCTTTCGATCAGAACGCGATAACTTTCGCATACGGAGCCCGTTTGACAAAGTAAATATATCACCAGAATTAGGAAGACGAGACAGACACAATGGTGTTGGTTTTTACACATTTTGAGCACTTTCATTTTTGAACATTTTCCAAGCCCTATCAGGCTTCTGGATCCGATTTCGGATCACACCTCCCCACAATAAGACCTTTTGGTCCCCAAAAGTTTATTAAACAGTCAAC
>ML777343.1:759417-770133 GCA_009831015.1 Picea engelmannii | reverse complement strand
TTCAATATACGTAGCTTGAACAGAAACCTCATCAAGGTTAGTGGGTCCAAACATGAAAACAGTGTTTCTAATATGCGCAGGTAAACCTCCTATATACTTCATAAGGGTTTCTTGTGTTTGCAAAGGAATGTCTAACATTAATGACATTTTTCTAAATCCATCGGTCTATTCTTGCACTGTTTGTCCTTTTCTTAGTTTTAAAGATTGCCATTCAATTATTGCTTTTTCTTTATAACCCAAAGGATAGAATTGTTTCCTAAGTGCAGAAATGAAATCCTTCCAAGATGGAAATACATTACCCACATTTTGTGTTCCCTTTTGTAGCTTGCTTTGCCACCAAATAAGAGTTGTACCTGCAAGTCTCAAAGATGCCAACTTGAGTCGTGTGGCCTCATCCTCGATCTATTGCACACTACAGTATACCTCCATCTTCCTGATCCAGTTATCAAGTTTTTTTTCATTTACTTCACCATCATATATGGGCAACTCAAATTTTACATCAAGTTTTAACAATGGCATTTCATGTTTATTCTTATGAACATTTTTTTTTCCACTAGATTTAGAACTTGAACTTGAAGAAGAAGGAGAAGAAGGAAGTGTTGATAGAGGTGAAGGAGGAATCTAAGGATGGTCCTCTTCCTCTTCACTTTTTCCCTTTGAAGAATCACCCAAAACTGGTCGCTTCCGTTCCAAGTAATCTTCGTACAAAACTTTCACCATCTCCGACATGGCAAGGAACGTTTTCCGGAACTCTTTCTCATCTTGAGAAATCCCTTCTTCCGATGCCATCCTCTCGCTGTGAGAAGCTCTTTTTCTCAATCCAATTAATGGATTCTCTGCANCACGCTGTAGCTTTTCCCTGGTTAACATGCAAAACTCAAATCCAAACGTCAACTAGCTCTAATACCACTTGATCTGTCAGGATCTTTTAATGACTTATGGTTGAGTTTTAATTTTGCATGCGTTAATTAACAATTTGATAAAAATTAGTGAAGAATGAGGAAAGAAGAGGAATTATTACAGACATATACACATATGTAGATCTGAAATGAAATAATAGATAGCAAACCATAACACGCAGATTGATAACGGAGTTCAGCACAACTTTGCCTACGTCTCCGGGCCTTTTCTCTATGGGCGAGGCTTCTTTATTTCTGTTCAAATGATCAAAAGTACATCAGTGCAATGCCAAATGGTTACAAGATTGATTTGGTCATGTTCTTCCAGATCTCTAGAACCCTACAAAGAAAATGGCATGCAAAACGGACGTTCGAAGCTCCCAGAAATGATCCAACAACGTCTCCTCTTCAAAATCTTCTCTGCATCAAAATGACTTTGGCTTGGCTTCTCTTCAGCATCATTCTGCTCCAAATGCCCCCCTATAGCCTCAAACATGCCTTGGTTATATAGCTGGGAAGTTGGTTACTCATCTCCAACTTCCTCCCAAAATTTTAGCTCAAAAACTGCCCAATAACTCCCAAAAATGGAGAAAATACATTAAAAATAGGCTTAACAATAATTAAAACCCAAAAATCAATTATAAAACCCACTTTATAACTATAATTGGGCATAATCCCCCTTCTGCCCAGCGCAAGCCCCCTTGAGAGGGTCATATGGGTTCATATGGCCAAGCGCTAGCCCAAAGGGCTAAGCGCTGGTCCCTCTCCATTCAATACTTTGCAATATATTTCATAATGTGGGTTTCATAACATAAAAATTAATGTGGCGCATTGGTAAAGGACCATTTCTTAAGGTGTTGGGCTTGGTGGTGGTCGTGGGTTCAAATCCCAAGGACCCCAAACAATTTTTTTGAAACATGCCACTTCAACTGATCACTAGGTGCCACGTGGCTGCCCATGACTGGGCCACGTGGCATCTCCCCATTCGTTGGATTAACGCCACTTGTCAACCATTGACTAGTCCAGTTGTCTGCCACATGTCTACCCTGTCAGTGAACCTGCCCAATCACCATTGGCGAGAGAGTGCCACGTCATCTCCTGCACAATCAACATGCTGACATCAGCATTGACTTTTTGACCAGTTGACCTTTGACTTTTTACTTGTTTGGGCTTCTGATCAGAACACGATAACTTTTGCATACGGAGCCCGTTTGAAAAAGTAAATATACCACCGGAATCAAGAAGACGAGACAGACGCAATGGTTTTGGTTTCGTCGGATTTTGAGCACTTTCGTTTTTGATCATTTTTCAAGCCCTATCAAGCTTCTAGATCTGATTTTGGATCAGTAATACACTGTCAAATCTTAAAGAAGAAAGTTGAATCTTAGTTTCATCATCTGTGATTCTTTGTATCCTACAATACACTACAATCCGATGAATCCAGTTATCTAATTTCTCATCACTTACCTCTCCATTGTACATTGGCAATTCAAACTTAATATCAAGCTTTAGAAACGAAGTTTGTAAAGAAGTTTTACCATGTCCTTTTGGAGAATTTGGAGGTGGTTGTGAAATGGTAGAAGAGGTTGAAGATGGAGGTGAAGCACATAGAGAATCACCACTCGATCAATTTCCCTTTGGAGTTTTCTCACCATTGTCTCCATTGCCCTTTGGAGGGTTGGAGCTTTCACCTTGCAATATTGCATTCCTTTCATCAAATAACAGTTTGACCAGCTCATCCATATCAAAGAAATATTTCTTGAAAGTTTCCTCTTCGGAAGGAAGAGTTCCATGACTATCCTCATGACCCATACTTGGTGAAAATCTCCTTGAAACTTGAGGTGATTTGATAGTTCTCCTTCTTGACAGTTGAGAACTTGGATCTACAAGTTGACCTTTTCCTCTTGTGAGATTCAACCTTGTAAGAATCAGAAAAAAAAAAAACAAGTTGCAAACAATCAAGCCTTCAAAAACCAAATCTCTGATACCAACTGATCTAAAAATGGAATGAATATGTTTCCAATAGATCTTTAAAAATGAGGAAGACTTGTCTCCTTAAATTGCAAGTGTAAAATGGCATGTGTTTGTGTAATTGGATCAAGTTACTAAAACATAAATTCAATGAGTTTTACTTAAGCATGAGCAGCATATCAGACATAAAAAAACCATCAACAATGAACACATAACACAACAAATGATAAAATAGTTCACCCCTCTCTTAGGCTACATCTCCTGGTCAAACTTCCCTTGGATCACTTTAATTATTCTTAAAAAGTGCTCTTACTATGATCATAATACAAAATGGATGGATTCAATGGCTTCAAAACGTCCAAAAACCCCTAGCTGGGATTTTTCGACACCTGGTTTGGCCAAAAAATGAAGAAATTACACCTCCTGGAAGTTTCCCCCTTCAAGCTTGTTGTACCTGCTCACCAAAATGCACCCATTGACAGACTAACTTGGACTTTGTGTGTTTTCTGCACCAAAATCCAGCACCAGCAATGGTTCCGCAAATTAGGCGAAAATGTACGATTGTTATTGCGCTGGCCCCCAAAATCTGGCGGAGAACTTGGTCGTATGGCCCCATGTGGCCAACGACCTATCCTTTTGGTGTGCCCGTCGACTAGCTCCCTCTGCGAAGGTGAGGTGTGGTCATATAGTAGAGTGATATGTGACTAGGAGCTAAACATTATGTGTTAACCCCTTTTCCCGCCAATGAATAAATATGTGGACGTATGGTGTAGTTATATAATCAGGGGCTTAAAGAAAAACAATGCTAAAAGTTTAAATGGTGGTCCCATGTTATGAAATGTGCACCAAAAGTTAAGAGCAAAGGTCATATTGTGAAGTCACATGCAAAGCGTTGGGGGATGTTCACTGTAGTGAACCGCAACAAGTTTTATTATAGAGGTCATATGACAAAGGTGATGTAGTAGTGTTTGCAAAAGCGTCGGGGGCTAGGGCTAGGCCCTAACCCTTTAATCCATCGACTGTCCACCATATTTGATTCAAATAATAAATTCAAACAATATTGTGTAATAGCCACCGTGGGCAGGTTGGTAGCCTGACCCTGCCAAAACTCTCTCCCACGCCCAAAGGTCACGTGTTCAACTCCTGTCAAGTCACAAACTTTTTCCACTACAAACCAACGGAGGGGTGCCACGTGGCATCCCATGACTGGGCCACGTCGCACCATTACATTCGCCAACCAAGATGACACGTGTCGAGATGTGATACACCCACATCTGCCAACACCTGTTGAGTCAACATTCTAACTCACCTACAACGTCATTGTACACCCGTACAATAAGTACGGTTAGCTGCCACGTCAACACTGTACAGTCCACGCAAAAAATTTGCTTGTTTGGAAAAATGAATAGAACATAATATCTTCTTCATACAATGTCTGTTTGAGCCCGTTCAAGTTGTGTTGAGTTCGTAACGATGAGGGCTATGCACATATCCAATTTAAAGTGATTCCAATCACTTTGATTTTTAAGAAAAATTTGATCCCCTAGATCACATACAATCCCTAATTAATTTCAATATAACCCAAATTTAAGTTCAATTACTTATTTTTTTATCTTCTTGTAATATTTGGTATATGCTTTTTTGGCCAAATTTGTTGTAGGAAAGTCTCTAAAAAAAACATACAAATTTAATTTTCTTTTTCAAACCAAAATAAGTAAATAACTCAAACAAATGTATTTCCTTCAACTTACTCTTACTGATAACATTATTCATATTAACAACCACCATCCAACAATAAACAAGAAATTGTACACAAAGAATATTATTCATAATGGACTCCAAGCTAGTTTGATAACTGCATCTACGATCAAAGTCATTATTTTGTTTCAAGTTCGGTGACCTTGCAAAACACTGCACCAAATAGTGTAATTGATGATGGGAAAATTTCATTACAAAACCTCAATGGAAAAAAGGTTTATGTTTCCATGAATGGTGGGAAACCATCACCCTTGATACCCAATGGCGACGACAAGTGACCATCATCCACGTAAAAAATCAAAATTGCTAATAGGAATTTGTTGTCTCCATAGCTTCATTGCATTGGGTTATCCACCATAGTGACACATAGGGATAGTCACCATATGGGCCTTCCATGAACCTATATTGATGGTGGGTGATCGTCGCCAATAGAACTTCAGTGGATTAGTAAAAATTTAGTAACCATAAACACATTTGTATTGTGTGTCTATAATGGCAGGTGTGAAGCATTGCGATGAGAACTTCAGTGGATTAATAAAAAATTAGTAACCATAAACACATTTGTATTGTGTGTCTATAATGGCAGGTGTGAAGCATTGCGATGAGATATTATGGTGATGACAAATAAACACTTCCATGCATGTTTCACCATATCTATACAAATGCATCTCCAAATGATTATCAATGGAAATAGTTGTTAGTTGTCCCAAACCCTTGGATTTTAAATATTTGATATTGATGGTCTTCGATAGCCCATCACTAATGATTCATATAGTGATTAGGATGACAACCAATAATATCTCACTTTCGTTACCCCCAATACACATAGATTATCTTTTAAGTTGAAATTGTAGTACTCTAATTTGATAACGTATTCATAGATGTTTGTTTGTCGTATACACAAGTAAATTTTCAAAAACCAATTTTTTTTACATATTTACATACGTAATTTATGCACATTTTTTCCTCCAATTTCTTTGGAATTTCAACATAATTCAATTATGAACCCAAATAAATAAAATAAAAGGATGACAATAATTTGTATGTAATCCAAACAACAAAATAAAATTATCAAAAGAACCTAAAAAAAATTATCAAAAGAAAAAAAACAAAAGAATTAAAAACACTGAAGATAGTCATGTTTATATAAGACATGTGGTTTAGAAAGAAATAATAGTAGTAGATTCCAAAATTAGAGTTTAATTACTACTATTGGAATTGGTGGATTAATAGTCTTTTAATCATAAATTTCAATTTTAGAGTTGGTAATTGAAGATGCTGACATATTCTTTGTCTTACTCTCTAATGGATGAGATTTTGATAAATTAACTTCCACTTATTTTGATTACTTTTTCACATTTATTAAATAAAATTAAAAATTTACTTACTAACTACAAGAATACCATGTTCAATGGGCGGATGGATATGATAGCATAAGTATTTCAATTAGAAATTTTGATAAATTAACCTCAGCTTGTTTTTTATTACTTTTTCACATATTAATTTACTTGCTAACCACCAGAATGCCACGTTCAGTAAGCGGATGGGTATGGCCGCGTGGGTGTTTCAATTAACTATGGAATTGGATTCCAATTAAAAAGTTAAGTGCGTCGTCATTTTTTTACTAGAGCGGATGCTTATGGCCGCATGGATGTGAAGTGAAGATTTCGCGTTTCAACCTCAACCTCCCCTTCGCGTTTGAAGTGTTGGCCACAATTTCCATGGAGAAAATGAAACGATTGCTTTTATCTGACAGAATTCATTAAGTTGGCCACGATTTCTACAGGACGGATGCTTATGGCCGTGTGGATGTTACATTTCAGAACGTGCGATGGTACACATGGATATCGTTACATTTCAGAACTTGCGACGGGAAGAGTGGAAATAAGTAGATTTTAAATTTCAATACGTTCCCTGCAGTTACAGTCTAAAACCTCGAATGGTGAGGAGTATTTACATTTAAGTCACGTATTTGCATGTTTCTTGATTGTTGAAGCTTCATATTCCTTTAGCGGAATCACTCACCTCTACCTGGATCAGACTTCATCTTTCGGATGCCTATCGCAGCCTCCCTGCAGCGTTCTTCTCTGTGTATGGTAAGCCTGCCCCGTCCTCTATTCATTTAGCTGAGCATTAACGTTTTGTTTCTTATCTTGTCGTAGATTAGAAAAAATACATGCAAACAAATCGTCTAGATTAATATCAATGATTAAGTTACATTTGCATTTCAATTTGCATGTTATTACACATCAAGCAAGCAGAAAGGAGAGTGCTACTGCGCATCAACAAAGGAGCGACTGCGCATCAACAAAGGAGCAAGGAGGTTCATTACCAATTCTTGCTTGTCCAGACTGCCAAACTTCCATTTCATTCAGGGATTTCGGTATGTTTTATTAAATCGGCGGTTTCTTTGAATTTAACCTACAAATTTTTGTTCCGACTCTCTCCTGTAATTCGGTTTCACATTTCACTGCATTTATATATACGGCCTGATAAACTTGATATATTATATCATTTAGGAAAGTATCTTCGTTTAGGATTATGGATAGACCACATGTCCATACAATTCTTCGCAAGCCATCTGTATACCTCCACAAAACAAATGTCGAAGCACTGGTTGACTTGCACCAGGTAGGCCTTATTATGGCCACATATTAAGTGATTTTGTTTTTCTTCCTCCGCCTGTTACATTTTCAGAGATAAATTTTATGAACGCGGCCATGCTCGCACGAACTTTTTGTATTTATTCATCTACCCTAATTAAGGTTATTATTTAACATTATCTAGATTGTGCTTGGTTACAGTCTTGTATAATAGTTTAACCTTACACTGTTAGCGAATTTAGGTTATGGAAATTACTTTTAATGTTGATACCTCAACAATTTTCAAGTGGATTTATGGTATATTACTATAATCCTTACACCAGATATGTTATTATAGGTAATTAAATTGCGAAAAACAATATATATAATCATTATAATAATTATATATTAAAGAGTATTTAATGATTATATATATATATATATTGTTTTTAGTAATTTAAATTTTCAATCTGTTTTCAAGTTATTTATATTAAAAAAAATGTTTATGTTTAAGAAGAATTTGTTTCAGAGTTTACAGGTTTTCAAAACTCTTAACATAGTAGTTATAGATATTAAATATTAATTTTGGATTTATGAATCTGTTTTCAAGTTATTTACATTTTGTTTATGTTTAAGAAGAATTTGTTTCAGAGTTTATAGGTTTTCAAAACTCTTTACAATAATTATAGTTATAGACTTTAAATATTAATTTGGGATTTATGAAATGTTAAAAAAGTTATTTACATTTTGTTTATGTTTAAGAAGAATTTGTTTCAAAGTTTATAGGTTTTCAAAACTCTTTACAATAATTATAGTTATAGATTTTAAATATTAATTTGGGATTTATGAAATGTTAAAAAAATTAAATCTCGATTTACATTGAAAAAAATTGTTTCAAAGTTTACAGTTTTTCAAAACATTTTACATAGTTTATATCCAAAATCTTAAACAAGAAGAATTTGTCATATAAAAATCCTTGATAACATAAACCTTAATAACAACAAGAATTTGTTTTGTAATAATCCTTGATAACATAGACCTATACGTGAAAGATAATTATTATTATTTTAAATTTGTATTTACTTTTAATTTTTTAATTTTTTATATTTATGATTGTTTCCATCATATTGACTTTAAAATCTCTTTGTATTGAGATGCGGAAGTGTCTCAACTCTCAATAAAAAGATCTGATTTTGTTTTTTAATTTGTTTCTCACTTCAGTGTTACAAATGGACCTCTACTTACTAAACACATTAGAAGGATGTTAAAATTTCTTAGATACTGAAATGTAAAAGGCATACGACATAGATTGTACGATCTCTTTTCCAGGTTAAAAATGTTCCAGGCATATATTAATGGAGAGAAGGAAACTCTATAGAAAATATTTATGAAGAAGAGTACAATCGTCTTGGGTCTTGATGATAGCGGCAAGGATTATACACTCTGTTCTAATCTTTATTCTGTCTGCGTCCTGTTGTGACAACAGACTTGTTTCACCTTGTGCTGTATTTCATTGGCCGCAATCTCTTTTCTCTCTCTTCCATATTGTTTTCTCAAGTTTCTTCTCTTTTTCATTTAATTCCTTCTTGCTCAATAACCAATTCATGGAGCTGCTTTATAATAATCAATTCGATATCAACTGTATAAAAACGATATATGATAAAAATGCTAATTTTAAATTTAATTTTAAAATATGAAATTAAAATACATTTGAATGTGTAATATAAAAATTTCAGAACATTTCCTAAACTCTTTCTTTTACAACATATATTCCTTTAATCTATTTTTTGTAAACCACTTTCCAGTGTTTTGATATATTATATAATTATTTTCAATTGTTTTCTGAAATTTTTCAATGAAATTCTATTTCAAATTCAAATTTATATGTAATATCTATTATTTTTACTTATAATAACATATCTTGTTTAAGGATTTTCAGTATTTTGATATGTTATATAATTATTTTCAATTGTTCTCTGATATTTTTCAATGAAATTTTATTTAAATTCAAATTTATATGCAATATCTACGATTTTTACTTATAATAACATATCTGGTCTAAAGATTATAATGATATACCATAAATCCACTTGAAAAATGTTGACTTATCAACAATAAAGGTAATTTGCATAATCTAAATTCTATATCAGTGTAAGGTTAAACTATTAATCAATAGACAATACATATTCAATATTAAATGTGCTTGATATTAAATGATTTATACATCTATACAACTTAGATTTATAGCAATATAAATGATAGTAACTATGATTGTTGATTATAATTGCAAATGAAATTGGTGGGCTTATTGATTATTGATTACCCAGTTCTGTATGATATCATGAAATGTTTTTTATAGTATATGGTATATTTGGCAATCTGGTTATTAAATGATATATTGGATATTAACTGATATATTCCGAGAACCAGTTAATAACCAATCTTGAATACATTAGTTATTCTCTATCTAGTTATTATCAACTATGATTAATACAATAACCAATTATGATTATATAACTACGTTTGTTTATTAAATGTTAAATGGTATAAGTATTGCAATAATATATCTACAATAATCAATATTGATTTATTAAGTATTATGTATGTGATTAATCAATCAACAATACATATACAATATTAAATGTGGTTATAATAAGCAATACATACAATAATCACATTGTGCAACTACATTTAATAATCACGTAATCAATTTAATTAACACAATTGCGTACATACATATTGCCGATTGTGCAACCACATTTAATTGATTAAATTGAGTATGTTAAAATAATCATTATAATTATTATATAATCATTACTATATTAAATTAATATATTTATCTTATATATTAATCTTTTAATATTATTATTTATCAAATCATTGTATGAATACATTATTAATAGATTACATTATTAAAGTATTTATTACATATAATTTATATAATATATAAATTAATTATTAGATTATATTATAAAACTTTCTATTTAATATTTAAGGCTTTAATGTATTTATTAATGTATACATTATTTTATATATTATTATTTTAGTATTTTTAATATTTTCGTAGTTTATTCATATTATATAAATATATTAATTAATGAAATAATACTTTATTCAATAATGTATAATGTATTTTTATTAATTAATTAATATTCATACATTATATTATATTAATCTTTTAATACTTTAATTTATAAATAAATAGTATAAATTAAGGATAAAGTTTTCATAGATGTGTATTTAGAATCCTAGAAAATCAAATATGCCAACATTTATCAACATTTAGTTTTCATAGCTTTTTGCATCAACATTTATAACTTTTAAATTTTTATTGGCTTGAGAAACTATATTTTATAACTATAAAAATAGGAAAATCTTTTTTTGCACAATATTCTTATAGACTCCCTACAAGTGTTCTGCAATCATTTACATAAGGTTGATCTTTTCCAAATATATAAGGATAAAGATTTCCGAGATGTGTCTTTTGAATCCTACAAAATCAATTT
>ML777343.1:697468-740707 GCA_009831015.1 Picea engelmannii | reverse complement strand
ATTAGATTAGATTGAGATCCACTGTCGATTAATGTGTCTATCTTAGTGTGTCGCATGATTACTCTTATATGAAACAACTTGCTTCTACAATCAATATCTTCACCATTTTTACCTGTCATACCAACCAATGAAATCTTTGACTCGTCACCTGAATCCGATCCCAAGTCTGTGGGTTTTGATGTCGTTGCCACTGTTTGCGTTCCCTTCTTTTCTTTGAACCACTTTGGCTTCTTCTCGGGATGCAACTACCAAAATCTGTCCTCATCATGTCCCTCTTTTTTGCAATGCTTGCAAGAGGGTTTTCCTTCCTTCTTTGACACTGCATTTGCATTCTTACCATTGCCATGCCTTTTCCTCTTATCCTCTTTCCTCGAAGAAGATGATTCCCCTGACACACCTGCTTTCCTTGCTTCAATATACGTAGCTTGAACAGAAACCTCATCAAGGTTAGTGGGTCCAAACATGAAAATAATGTTTCTAATATGCGCACGCAAACCTCCTATATACTTCATAAGGGTTTCCTGTGTTTGCAAAGGAATGTCTAACATTAATGCCATTTTTCGAAATCCATCACTGTATTCTTGCACTGTTTGTCCTTTTATTAGTTTTAAAGATTGCCATTCAATTATTGCTTTTTCTTTATAAACCAAAGGATAGAATTGTTTCCTAAGTGCAGAAATGAAATCCTTCCATGATGGAAATACATTACCCACATTTTGTGTTCTCTTCTGCAGCTTGCTTTACCACCAGATAAGAGTTGTACCTGCAAGTCTCAAAGATGCCAACTTGATTTGTGTGGCCTCATCCTTGATCTGTTGCACACTGCAGTATACCTCCATCTGCCTGATCCAGTTATCAAGTTTTTCTTCATTTACTTCACCATCATATATGGGCAACTCAAATTTTACATCAAGTTTTAACAATGGCATTTCATGTTTATTCTTATGAAAAATTTTCTTTCCGCTAGATTTAGAACTTGAACTTGAAGAAGAAGGAGAAGAAGGAGGTGTTGATGGAGGTGAAGGAGGAATATGAGGATGGTCCCCTTTCTCTTCACTTTTTCCCTTTGAAGAATCACCCAAAACTGGTCTCTTCCATTCCAAGTAATCTTCGTACAAGACTTTTACCATCTCCGACATAGCAAGGAAAGATTTCCGGAACTCTTTCTCATCTTGAGAAATCTCTTCTTTCGATGCCATCTTCTCGCTGTGAGAAGCTCTTTTTCTCAATCCAATTAATGGATTCTCTGCAACAAGCTTGCCTTCACCACGTTGTAGCTTTTCCTTGGTTAACATGCAAAACTCAAATCCAAACGTCAACTAGCTCTGATACCACTTGATCCGCCAGATCTTTTAATGACTTATGGTTGAGTTTTAATTTTGCATGTGTTAATTAACCATTTGAGAAACTTAGTGAAAGAATAAGGAAAGAAGAGGAATTATGACAGCCATATATACATTTGCAGATATGAAATTAAATAATAAACAACAAACCATAACACGCAGATTGATAATGGAGTTCGGCACAACTTTGCCTACGTCTCTGGGCCTTTTCTCTATGGGGGAGGCTTCTTTATTTCTTCTCAAAATCTCAAAAGTACATCGCTGCAATGCCAAATGGCTACAAGACTAATCTGGTCATGTTCGCCTAGATCTCTAGAACCATGCAAATAAAACGGCATGCAAAATGGAAGTCCGGAGCTCCCAGAAATGATCTGACAGCGTCTCCTCCTCAAAAGCTTCTCTGCCTCAAAATGGCTTTGGCTTGGCTTCTCCTCATCATAACTTTGCTCTGAATTCCCCCTCATGGCCTCAAACAGGCATGGGTTATATAGCTGGGAAGTTGGTTGCTCATCTCCAACTTCCTCCCTAAATTTAGGCTCCAAAACTACCCAATAACTCCCAAAAACCATTAAAAATAGGCTTAATTACCATTAAAACCCAAAAATTGGTTATAAAACCCACTTTATAGTTAGATTTGGGCATAAGCCCCCTTTTTCCCAGCGCGCATCCCCTTGACAGGGTCATATGGGTTCATATGGCCAAGCGCTATCCCAAAGGGCTAAGCGCTGGCCCCTCCCATACAATACTTTGCAATATATTTTATAATGTGGGTTTTACAACATAAGAAATAATTTGGTATATTGGCAAAGACCATTTCTTAAGGTGTTGGGCTTGGTGGTGGTCATGGGTTCAAAACCCATGGACCCCAAAACATATTTTTGAAACATGCCACTTCAACTGATGACTGGGTGCCACATGGCTGCCCATGACTGAGACACGTGACATCTCCCCATTTGCCGGATTAATGCCACTTGTCAGTTATTGACTAGTCCAGTTGCCTGCCACATGTCTGCCTTGTCAGTGAACCTGCCCAATCAACATCAGCCAGAGAGTGCCACATCATCTCCTGCACAGTCAGCATGATGATGTCATCAGCATTGACTTTTTGACCAGTTGACCTTTGACTTTTTACCTGTTTGGGCTTCCGAGCAGAACACGATAACTTTCGCATACGGTGCCTGTTTGACAAAGTAAATATACCATCGGAATTAGGAAGACGAGACAGAGCCAATGGAAATGGTTTCGTTGGATTCTGAGAACTTTCATTTTTGAGCATTTTTCAAGCCCTGTCAGGCCTCTGGATCCGATTTCGGATCAATATCACCATACAAATGCATGTTGACCAATCCACAAAAGGGGATTTGATCTTATTCAATACCCGACTTGATCAATCTGCAAAATGGGATTTCATTTATACAATAATAAATCAAATATAATTAGAATATTCTTCGAAGTTACAATATTTAAACACTCCCCCTTAATGAGAAGGGTATTCTACAGACATGACTCAATATTACATCATTAAGAGAAGGAGAGGGCATCAACATCATCAGCATATGGAACATTGACTAGAACATCTATAAATCATCAAAAGTTTTTATCATCATCAATATCATCATTATTTGCAGCATGGAGATGGAGTAACATCATTATCATCATCATCATGAAGTTGGAACATCAACATTATTAGCACAAAGCTGGAACAATATCATCAACAACACAAGGCTTGAACATCATCATCAACATGTGGAAACATAGTGAGACAAGTGCTTCAACAACAACATCAGTGGTACTCTGATAGATTGTCCTTACCATACTTTCGGGATCTACCCAAGAATCATAAGATTCCCTAGGATATAAAATCCTATATAAGCTACCACTACTGACCACAGCCGACATATACATGCACAGGTACTCTCACAAATCATCCTTACTAGACCTTCAATATCTTCCCCAGGATGATCAATCCCCTAGGATATAAAATCCTAACAGAGCTACCTGTTGTTTCTCAGGATACCATAGTATCATCAACATCACTGTCTCTTTTGAGGAAGGTCCTTTTGGACAATACCAATCTTGTCTTGGAAGTACTCAAACTTCACATGAGACAGTGCATTGGAAGATATTAATCATCAATGATACTATTTATTTATTCCATAATCATTCTATTCTTTATTTCTGCTACACCATTTTGTTGAGGATTATAGGGAGTGGTGAGCTCCCTCTTAATCCTGACATCTCTGCAAAAGTTTCCAAATTCTTTTTGTAACTCTACTTTTCTGTGCCAAGGCTTAATCGCTCTAATACTAATTGTAATTCTCTTTTTCTATTACCAAGGCTTTTATCGCTGTCAGATACCAATCTGTAACACACCTTTTACATAGCTCATACATGCATTATACAATCCACATGCATTTAAGAAAAGAAATACATTTGAGCTCAGAGTAAACATATTATTTACTTCTATAATATACAATCAATAGCATTAACATTAAATTGATATGCACAACAGAATACATGATAGTTATAATTACACGAAGATGCAGAATTATGAATAAAACATCTTCTGATACTTATCTTTGAAAACCTTGGCGATTCCACCAACCACGTGTAGGCCTTCCACAAACCTCCTAGCCTTAGACCACACTTCTTGTTAGCTCAGCAGTGGATCACTCCCATGCTGGGACTAACATCCAACCCAAGGCAAGGAATCCTAGGCTAGTCTCAGGTTATAGGGAAAACAACATAGAAAGACTGGAAGGATTCTTCCTAGGATGCCATCTTACCCCTGCTACTTCCAGACTCTCATTCCCCACATGCCTGTTCCGCTCGGAAGTATACACCTTCACAAGCATAATCCATCGGTGCTACACCTCCCTCTCTAGGTATCAGAAATAGACCGGATTAGGAAGTCTCAGAGCCCGAAGCTGGTGCTGGACACTCTCCGGAAGAAACCACTTCCCAACAAACTCTCTCACCTGGAGAGAGTTGATCACAGGCCTGACAACCTGTCTCTTCCAACAACAGTCAACTCCCTCACTTGGAGAGAGGTCATACACAGGCTCAATCACAACTTGCACTGGCTAGTAAGCCACACACAATCCAGCTCTGTGTGGCCACCACAGCCAACCGGGAATATAGACACGGGCTTCCCAAACAGGCTCAACAATGACGACAAGGTCTCACGGTGATGGTTTTCAGGATTGCGTGACAAGCAATCCCTGTGGGGATCGACACAGACTCCACAGCTCATAATGGAGAGTGTACATGGATTTTCAGAAACAAACATAGACTTTTCCGGCTCTCAGGAACACACAAGGTATTCTTACAGAGGTTGGGTCGGTCGTACTATTCAGAGCTCCGTACATGCTCAGGCAGTCAGGTGGAATGGAGGAGGGACCCCTCTCACGGCTCATCTCGGTTGTTTTATTTGCATGCACCAGGGTTGACACTTGTCACCCTTGGAACTACATGCGTTCCATCAGCATGCATCCCCTTTCCACGTTTTCCCCTTGCCAGGAACTTAGGATAAAAAAAAAACATAAAATGCACATGTTCTTTGGAATAATATTTTATTATTATTCCCAAGGCTTAGCCCCTTTTCCCACCTTCCATCCCCTAATTCATTTCCCACTCTATGGAATATCTATCCCCCATCACTCATTCATCGTGGTCGGTCTGCACGCGGTGGTGTTTATATTTTATTAATGTGATGCATACATACAAGTACAAAATTAAGCCCTTGGCCTCCAACCCTTAGTCTCTCTGGCCTAACAATCACATAAGCCCATCAGCTTATACAAACTTGGCTCACAAGCTTATAACACATATTTACAATTCATTCCATACATCAAACTTACACAATCCCCCTCCCCTTATTTTTGCACTGTCCTCAATGCAACCTTACACTGTCTCTGCAAGCTTTTCAAAATTTTCAAAAAGATGCAGGTACTCTACCCGCATAACCTCTTCATGCTCCCATGTCATGTCCTCAGGACTGTACCAGGTCCACTGGACCTTTACAGTCTCTATAGCTCGATTCCAGAGCTTTTTGCGTTTCTTGTCCAATATGTGCACAGGATGCACTTGCAGGACACCTTCTGGTTCCACTTGAATCACATTCCAATCGATAACATGATTATCATCAGGTATATGTTTCTTAAGCAGTGAAACATGAAACACATTATGTAAATCATAGATGTAGGTAATGCAAGCATGTATGCAACTGGCCCAATCCTTTCTAGGATTTCAAACAGCCCACAAAATCTTGTTGCCAACATGGCGCAACTTCCCAACTTCAGGGAACTCCTGTTAGTTTTCACTTTCAGGAAAACGTGGTCACCCACTTTGAATTCTCTGTGGGTTCTGCTACTATCAATGTAACTTTTCTGCCTGTCTTGGGCAACTTTTAGATTATGTTTAATTCTTATAATTTGGTCTTCCATCTCTTTGAGCAGTTCAGGCCAAACAACTGAAATGTCAGCTGGATTATCCCAGCTCACTGGAGTGTTTCACTTTCTTCCATAAAGTGCTTCGAATGGGCTCATCTTCAACAATGTATGATACCCATTATTGTAGACGAATTCTACCAAATGCAGGTAGTCTTCCCACCTCAATGGTTTATCCATCACATACATTCTCAGTATGTCTTCTATTACTTTGTTCACCCTTTCTATTTGACCATCAGACTCAGGATGATACAAAGTACTAAAGTTCAGATTCATTCTGAATCCCTTAAACAGTCCTTTCCAAAAATTTGAGGTGAATTTCAGGTCCCTATCAGACACAATTGTCTTAGGAATTCCATGCAAGTGTGCCACTTCTTTTAAGAAGATATCAACAACATCTGCTGCCTTCTAAGTGGTTTTTAGTGGAATAAAATGGGTATCTTTTGTAAGCTTGTCCACCACCACCATGATTGAATCATGCTGCTTGCTTGTTCTAGGCAATCTTGTGATAAAATCCATTGTCACCACTTCCCATTTCCACTCAGGAATGGGTAAAGGCTGCAGCAACCCTACTGGGTGCCTATGCTCATCCTTAATTTTCTGGCACTCCATACATCTGGCGATTTATTCAGTGATTTCTTTCTTCAGACCTGGCCAAAAGTAATGGCTTTTGACTACTGCCACAGTCTTCTGATATCCAGGATGTCCAACATAAGCCACGTTATGCATTTCTTTTAGAATTGCCAACTTCAATTCTTGGACATTGGGTACATACACTCAGTTTTTATACATAAGTAAGCCATCAGTTCCCAAGGTGTAGCTTCCTTGGGTCTGTGGTCTCTCACGCTACTGTAGCTTTTCTACTAGACCTCTGTACTGCAAATCAGCGTTTGTAGCTTCCAAAATTTTGTCCTTAATCTTAGTCTTGTACATGCTAATGGTTGTAGCATGTAATTCATGCACTTTTCTGTTGATTGCATAGGCCACCTTATTTTCTTTCCCTTTGATATGCTTGATATCAAATTCATATTCACACAAGAAACTCCAGCCATCTGGTTGTCCTGGCATTTAAAGTCGGCTAATCAAATAAATACTTCAGATCGTTGTGGTCTGTTCTCAATTCGAATCTCCTTCCCATGAGGTAATGTCTCCATTTCCTCAATGCATGGACGATTGTTGCCATCTCTAAATCGTGAGTGGCATAATTCCTTTCATGCTCTTTCATCTTTTGGGATTCATAACAGATTATAAATCCCTCTTGGCTGAGAAATCCTCCTAGTCCCTCCTTAAATGCATCTTTGCACACCATAAAATCCATATTTGGATCTACAATCTTCAGGATTGGAGCGCTGGTTAATAGCTGCTTCAATCACTGGAAACTATTCTCACACTCTTCAGTCCACTGAAACTTCTTCTCCTTCCTTTGCAAGGAATTAATAGGGTGAGTTATCTTTGAGAACCCTGCTATAAATCTTATGTAATAGCCCGCTAGACCCATAAAAGATCTAACCTCCGCCACATTCCTTGGCACTAACCATTCTTGGATGGCCTCAACCTTTTAAGGATCCACAACAATCCCTTCTTCTGATATAATATGTCCCAAGTAATAAATCCGCCTTTGATAAAATGAGCATTTTCTCAGCTTGGCATACAGCTAGTGTTCTCTCAACACTTTCAACACCATTCTCAGGTGTTTCTCATGCTCTTGCTATGACTTGGAATACACCAAGATGTCATCCAGGAAGACTATGACAAACTGGTCCAAATAGTCCCTAGAAACACCATTCATTAAGCACATGAAAACAATAGGTGTGTTTGACAGTCCAAACACACCTATTGTTTTCATGTGCTTAATGAATGTGTTTGACTGTGAACTCGTAATGACCATACCTTGTTCTAAAGGCGGTCTTGCTGATGTCCTCCTCATTTATTCTCACCTGGTGATATCCAAATTTGAGATTTATCTTTGAAAATATTTTCTCACCCTTCAACTGATCGAAAAGATCACCGATCCTTGGCAGAGGATACTTGTTCTTGAAAGTTACCTTGTTCAACTGCCGAAAATCAATACACAGCCTCAACGTCCCATATTTCTTCTTCACGAATAGGATTGGGGCTCCCTAAGATGACATGCTAGGGAAAATTTACCCCTTCTTTAGAAGCTCTTCAAGATGCAATTGCAACTCTTTCAGCTCTGGCATACTCATTCTATAAGGATCTTTCAAAACTGGAGTTGCTCCTAGCATCAAATTTATAGAAAAATCGAAGTCTCTCTTTGGAGGTAGTCCAGGTACCTCCTAAAATGTGTCCTTGAACTCTGTGAGTACCTCATGGTATTCTAGCTTCGAGACTGCATCCCTGGATGCCTCTCTCACACGGGCTGCAAATAATTGATAGCCTTTCCTGTAACACTTCTTCAGCTATATGGCTAAGATTTCTCTAATAGCCATAGCTCTGGGAATTCCTTGGACTGTTTTATGATTTCCTTCTACATCCAGGCATGTGAACTTCTTGTTACGATAGTCCAGAAGGGCATGGTATTGGTCCAACCAATTCATCCCAATTAAGCATTTGTAAGAGCTTAAAGGCAGAATAATCAATTCAACCTTAGTGCTCAATCCTTTCATGTCCACTGAACAGGACTTAACCAATTCAGTGACCTTCCTTTTGGTTCCTGTGGCCAACTGAACTATCCAAGACTTTTCATGTTTTCTTCTTGATAAACGCAAACTTTCCACCATCCTAAGATCTACATAAATATGGCTAGCCCCTGAATCAATTAAAATAATAAATGGTTGGTTGTTAATCATACCTTCCACTTCAATCATGTGCGATTGAAATTCTTCTTTCTTGTTGTCTAGGGCCGTGTATATCCTCGGCATTTTGTTGCCCATATCCTCCATTTTTTCATCCTACTAAATAGTATGAAAATTTCTTGCTTTAGCATTTTTATGGGGACAATCTCTGTACTTGTGGTTTCCTTTAAATCCCCAACACTAAATGGGTGTCTATCTCTGTCTTTGTGCTCCCTCTTCATTCATTCTCGGCTCTCTAAATGATGGTTGTCCCTGAACATTGTTTCTAAAAAAGGAAGGCTTGTTTCCCTTCTGCCTCTGTTCCTTCTTAAACTTCCTCTAATCATTCCAAGCCTTCCAAATGGTAGGCTTTTCTCTTCGCTGTTCAAATAAGCATTTATCCCTTCTTATGGTTTCTTCCATAGTCTTAGGATCATCATACTGAATCTTGTCACCAATGGCAGGTGGAAGTCCACTCAGATACCTCTGAATCTTGACAACCTCATCTTTGATGAATGGAATATACTTCAGTAGTTCCAAGAAACTTCTTTCGTATTCATCAATGGTCATGCTTCCTAGCTTGAGTTCGAAGAACGCCTTCATCTTTATGTCATAGTATATTTTAGTTAGGTATTTCTTCTCGAAATACCTCTTGAACTCCTTCCAAGTGATATCTTTCTCACTAATGTCTTGCACCTGCACAAACTGATCCCACCACATGGAAGCTTTTCCTTTCAATTGATACATCACAATTCTTCCTTCTGCATGAGAGGAATAATTCTATAGTTGGAAATATTTCCTCATGCCAAGCAACCATCTTTCGGAATCTTCCTCCTTCTTATGTTCTCCATCAATTGTAGGAGGATTAATCTTATTCATCTCCCCTTTCAATTCATCCACCCCAAATCTCTTGTGCTTTCTGGTAGGAGATGGGATTGAACTACTGTGTGCTTCCTTGCTAGAATGCTTTGGGGAGTGACGATGATGTCTGCTACCACTCCTTGATCTTCTTCTCCTCTCAGGGGTCCTTCAACTCTCTATCTTTATTGAGTCACTCCCCTTCTCCAATTTCCTTTCTATTATTTCTAGGCTCTTCAACATTTTTAAGTTGAATTCACCCTGCTGATCCTTGACCCTCATGAGCTTTCAACTATCATCTCAATGAGCCTGGGCATCTTTCTGCAATCCTTCAATGATTTTCATTATATGCCCTTCCTTATCCAATTCTCTTCTGTGCCCATTGGAGTTCGATCCTTCAACTCTTATATTGACATTCCTTCCTACCCTTTCATCCTCTGTTTCAGAGGCAATCTGCACCTCTTCCAATTCTATACTTGGTGTCAGTTTTTGGCTATCCTGACACTCGTTGGACTCTGCACACACAACGTGCAATAAACCAAAGTTTTTCAGGCCTTATAACCTTAACGAAATCACAATCAGTCATTAACCAGCGTGAATAAGAAAACATTTCAAATTCACTAAGTTTTTTGAACTTTGTTTGGCTCTACAAATTTTAGAGACTTCATTTTTCGGGGTTTTTGTCCACGAGGATCCAACAGTTAAATCGTCGACAGTTCTTATGTCCTTCAAAAATTTCAGTATTTTAGGATTTCGGGGTTTCGGGTTTCGAGGTTTTGGTCCCCCGCAGGTTCTCGCGCTCGCTTCCCTCTCTGACTCCCGACTCCCGAACTTTCGACCTCTTTTCCCTAGGCCCACAACATAGCTGTCACCAAGTATGGTAGATATTTCAGGATTTTGGCACTTCAGTTTTTGGGTCTTCGGTACCTAGGATTTCACAAAGCAGTGACTCCAAGTCTCTTGTCACTTCAATCCCTGACTTTTGAAATTTCTATCTCCTTACCCTCCGGGCCCATAGTACAGTTGTCTCCCTTAACCACAGTGGTGCGTGGAATGTTCAGGAGGGTCCACATCACCCTCGGTGATGTCCTCATGTCCCACCACTCTCTCTTTTCTTCTCGACCCACTATCACATGGTACACACCCATGTGTCCCCGTCCATTCGAAGTGAAATCCAACGGTTAGAATTCTCTCAGATCTATGGCACAGATCCTTTCGGCGTTTCAGGGGACCCACACAAAGTCGCCCATTCCGGGCCCTCCCCCCCTTATTAAAGGTAGAAAGGCAAAGAGGGTCCAGAATCCAATCTTGTTCGTAGATCCGAGTGCCCCAATATAAACCGTCGAAACTTGCNTGACGATGGGGATCCAAAATGGTACCCTAGCCGTAGATCTTGGCACATAAATTCTGGCCGCCTAGATTTTCCCATTGCTTAACGAGATTACGGTCTATTAATCTACTTGATCCAATGGTCAAGTTCCTCTCCTACGATATACGGTGTAGATTGTTTCAGGATTTCGCGTACCATGATTTCCACGTTCCTGTGCAACTTAAAAGGGTTTTAAGCCCTGTGCACATTCTCCAGATATGATGGTCGTGAGGGTTCTCCTTTCCTCCCTAACATATCCTATGGCTCCAACACTTCATGCGTTGAACTCTCTCTCTCTCCTAGTGGCCATATGCCACATCAACTGCAGATTTTAAAATACCACTAAACCTCCTGAGATTTGTAACACGATCAAGTGACTCCTTGACACTCAGGAACATTCAAAGGTTTGAAATTGGTCCTCCAGACACAATTTCTCTTCAAACTCTTGGTCCAAAGACCACTCAACTTTCCCATCTAGGCTCAGTGTCAAAACCATGGATCTGATACCAAATTGTAACGCTACTTTTCTGTGCCAAGGCTTAATCTCTTTGATACCAATTGTAACACTCTTTTTCTATTACCAAGGCTTTTATCGCTATCAGATACCAATCTATAACAAACCTTTTACATAGCTCATACATGCATTATATAATCCACATGCATTTAAGAAAAGAAATACATTTGAACTCATAGTAAACATATTATTTACTGCTATAATATACAATCAATAGCATTAACATTAAATTGATATGCACAACAGAATACATGATAGTTATAATTACATAGAGATGCAAAATTATGAACAAAACATCATCTCATACTTATCTTTGAAAACCTTGGCGATTCCACCAACCACGTGCAGGCCTTTCACGAACCTCCCTACCTTAGGCCACACTGCTCGTCAGCTCAGCAGTGGGCCACCCCCGAGCTAGGACTAAGCTCCACCCCAAGGAAAGGAATCCTAGGCTAGGCTAAGGTTACAGGGAAAAAAACACAGAAAGACTAGAAGGATTCTTCCCAGGATGCCATCTTACACCCACTACTTTCAGAGTCTCATTCCCCACATGCTTGTTCCGCCTAGGATTATACACCTTCACAAGCATAGTCCACCAGTGCTACACCTCCCTCTCTGGGTCTCGACAATAGGCTGGATCAAGAAGTCTCAGAGCCCGAAGCTGGTACTGGACACTCTCTGGAAGAAACCACTTTCCAGCAAACTCTCTCACCTGGAGAGAGTTTCTCACAGGCCTGACAACATGCCTCTTCCAACAACAGTCACCTCCCTCACCTAGAGAGAGGTCATACACAAGTTCAATCACAACTTGCACTGGCTAGTAAGCCACATCCAGTCCAGCTCTGTGTGGCCACCACAGCTAACTGGGAATACAAACATGAGCTTCCCAAATAGGCTCAGCAATGACAACAAGGTCTCATGGTGATGGTTTTTGGGATTACGTGACAAGTAATTCCCATAGGGATCGACACAGACTCCACGACCTAGAATGGAGAGTGTACATGGATTTTTAGAAATAAACACAGGTTTTTCCGACTCATAGGAATGCATGAGATATTCTTGCAATGGTTGGGTCAGTCGTACTATTCAGAGATCCATACACGCTCAGGCAGTCGGGTGGAATGGAGGAGGGACCCCTCTCATGGCTCATCTTGGTTGTTTTATTTGCATGCACCAGGGTTGACACTTGTCACCCTTGGAAATACATGCGTTCCATCAGCATGCATCCCCTTTGCATGTTTTCCCCTTGCCAAGAACTTAGGATTAAAAAAAAACATAAAATGCACATGTTCTTTGGAATAATATTTTCTTATTATTCCCAAGGCTTAAGCCCCTAGGCTTAGTCCTTTTTCCAACCTTCCAGCTCCTAATTCCTTTCCCACTCTGTGGAAACTCTATCCCCCATCACTCATTCATTGTGGTCAGTCTGCATGCGACGGTGTTTATATTTTATTAATGTGCTACATACATACAGGTACAAAATCAGGCCCTTGGCCTCCAACCCTTAGGCTCTTTGGCCTAACAATCACATAAGCCCATTGACTTATACAAACTTTTCTCAACCGCCTATAACACATATTTACAATTCATTTCATACATCAGACTTGCAAAGGGATCGATCTTGGGGACACTACACTTTTTAATTATACTTGTTGGGTATGTTTTATATTCTTTGCACGAGTAGTAGTGTGTACGGGCACAGAGCCCCCAAAATTTGTTTTTCACACCAGGATGACATATTACCGCCATGACATATTTCTAGGACGACATATTACCAGGACAACATATTTCCGGGACCACATGATATTTAGGTGGTTTTTCGGCACATGGTTTTTTGCTGATGGTTTCCTATTTCCAGTTAAGGAATTAGGGTTTTGGACTAATCTAGGTCGTTGGGTTAGCGTTTTGGATGTCGCTGGCTCCTATATGTATATTGTATTGTAAACAATGTAACACAATGTATGAATATAATATATGTTGGTTTTCCCGGTTTGGGTTTCCAGGGGGAAAATCTGTGTGTAATGTTTGCATTTGCCATTGTATCTTTTCTATTCTTTTCTCAATATCTGTTTACAGTAGACATTGTACAAGGTTAGAATTTACAGTACTCTCCTCCATTGTCTAACCTGAGTATCTTGATTTTTCTTTCTTAGAGGCTTTGAATTCCTTGAACTTTCCAAGTACTTCATATTTTGAATTAAGGAAATAAACCTAAGTTTTACAAGAGTAATAATCAATAAATGATACATAGTATACATACCTTCTTAGAGAGGTTGATGGCATTGGACCGCATACATCTGAGAGGAAAAGTTCCAAAATTCCTTCTTCTTTACTATCACTCTTTGGAAAATGATTATTTGTGTTCTTTCTTTATGCACATCCCTTGCATACACCTTCATGATCAACCTTTAGTTAAGGTAAACCTATAACTACCTTGCTCACATATGGTAAGGATTTTTAGTTGATGTGAGCTAGCCTTCTATGCCAAAGTTCACAAGGACTTTAATTAGATTGATTCAAGGCTACATCTGAGTGACCCTTTAACTTGTACAAACCACCTTCTTCTATTCCAATAAAAATTTCATCTTCTATAGATTTTTTGTAACATCCCCAAAAATAAATTATTTTTAAGCCTGAAAATAATTAGGAATTTATTTCCGTTTTTGGTAAATTCAAAATTGGAAAATTATTGCCATTTATGGAAATTTCGAATTTAGTAAATTGTAATTTATGATTATGATTGTTCAGCAAAGATATGATTTGATCCAACTAACTCTTTGACTATGACACTTGTAAGAAACAAATATTTTTATATTTATTTTTAATGGACAAATGGAACAACCAGGTTGAAATCAACTGGCCATGACTCCATGAGTGGGGAACATGTTGGAACTACCTCGGGGCTGAATGTTACAAGTGGAAAATAAAGAATTTGGCCATTAACAGCCCCTGAAAATTAGGGATTTGGAAAGCTGTGAAAATTCAAAAAGGGGAAAAGACCTAGGCACAAATGCTTTCGCATATATAGCATATGGGAGGAGGCAGGACATTGCCTAGTATGCTAGGAAAAGGAATGATCACTTGCTGTTATGAACACTATTTTCTGAGTGTGAGGCAAGGAGAAATTTTATGAAACTGAAGGACTATTGCTAAGAAGGAGTTCTAGAGTTCGTTATCATGGATTCATGGTCAGGATAGGGTGTGAATGGAACAAGTAGATTGGTTGTTCCATTCTAAGGTTGGGAGGAACTTGGTTGTTCCATTTGTTGTTCATCAACTACTCAGATATGTCGACCTACCCTATCTCTGATCGAATGTTATTTTTAATTAATGGCTAATAGAATGAATCTGTTTAGGTCTAGATGAATTGTTCTGTTTATTAAATTTCTGGTGAAATGGAATAATTGTAGGATAAACCCTTACAGGTTAATTGTATGTGTTGAATAAACTTTCTATGTACCTTAGTTGGAAATGGAATTGAATTATGGAAATTTTTTAGGAGATGCATCTAGGTTAAGAGGAACAATAGTATATTACTTCTAACATCATAGACATGGGATTAATCACATATAGTAAACAAGCTTAAGGGATAGTAGTTTCCTATATTGTTGTAGATAAATACACATAGCTATATTATCTAGTCAAGAGTATTCTACAGTGCAATTTGCCCAAACAAGACTTAATATGAAATTACATAATATATATATATATATATATATAAGTTGCTGGTATAGGATTCCAGAACTGCTCAACATCTAAATCATTCATACAACAAGATTTATCAAGACTTGGGAGTTAGGAGCAATTCCAACAAACTTGCCATTATTAAGACTATGCAATGACAGTGTACAGTTTAATTATTTCATAGTAAACTATAAAGGAAGTCTTTATGTTGTAATTAATACAAATTCATAGTGCATAGTCTGTTTAGAGTTAACCACAGTATCCATATGGATGAAAGGACATCTGTAAATTCTATTGATAAGAAGAAATAGAAGATGTGTATATCCACAGGGCTTGGAGCAAATAAATATAGTCATGTTTTGTTTCAATAGTATGAGGAAAAAGTATTGTAACTTGAATACTTAAAAGTTATTATAAGTTCGAAGATGAACAATTACTCAAGTGAGTCTTCAACTCTACACATTACTGTGTTTATGAAGTTCTAATAAAGAAATTGCATTTCAGTAGGGGTTTCCCCTATTGTCTTTTATGAAAAATTGAATGCACATTTAACCAGTCGTTACAGACGTTTGGTATGAAATCCCACAATATCTATATCCTAGGACAAACCGTTTTCTTTCAATAGAACCCATGTTAAAATTTATTTAAGAACGATGTAAAATGAAACCCGAGTACCTTTTGCACAGGAGGTTGTCCCAAAGTCTAGAGACTTCGAATGTGCACGGACCTATAAAGAAATCAAGAGGAATTTTTATTAGTGTTAAGTCATCAATAAATAAAATTCAAAGACAGTATGTAGAATAATTACCAGGGAAAAATGATTTCAAAGAAGTAACGCAGATGAATGTAAAGATTGCACTTAGCTTGCGGCTCTGGGAGAAATGTTGTCTTTCTGCTTTACATCACTGAGAAAGTCACCCAAAGATCATATGGGTGGAGTGGGCCAAGGATCCTCTGATGGGTACCCTCACAGTTGAAGAAAAAAGGGTCCCATCATTAGATTATAGCAATCAAGCCTTAATCAATATGTTCAGAAAACAAATAAGCACGAAACAATCGAAAACCCAGAATCATAAATAATACACAATATGAAACGTACTCCACAAAGAATGTACAATTTCAGATCACAGATATTGCTAGGGGATTTCTGCCCTCTTATTTACAAAATAATTTCAGGAATTGATGACGAAGAACAATGTTAAAATTCACTAAGGTCCTTAATCTCTAAAATAAATTACACAGTAGGAATCATAATTCTTGTAACTACTTGTACAAACATGAACATGACAAATAGAATAATCCCTGACTTAAACAAACCTTACATAGTAGTCAATAAATACTCACACAGTTGCATAGTTTTGACCTATGACTTCATTATCTTGAATTTGAGTATGCAAGTTTAAACTAATCAAAATCTATAGAGAACACAGTAGGGAATAACCAATAATAATTCAAAGTAGTGAAGAGAGAATCCATCATCTTGATGGAGAACCCTCGCGAGGAAAATTATGGGTTGCACAGGAATACTAGCATTAGATTTCTCTAGGAGTAGCTTTAATAAAAGTTAACCAATGGTTTTGTAAATGATAGGTATGCTGCGAGGACTTTCCAATCAAATACCAGCTTACATATTAGGGTAATGACTAAGGGTATTGTGGGTTGACATAACCCTAATATTTTTTTTTAACTTTTCCCAAATCGATAACTGGAAACTGCCTATATAGAGAGCATTCCAGGATAATGGATTTTGGAGAAGTGAATGCCTGCCTCATGGGAGAAGTAAAGAAAAAACATAAGGAAACACTACTTAACTATCCATGACTCGAGAGATACTCCAGTGAGATTTTGTTTTAATGAGGAGGGAATATTTCAACCAAAAGACAGGGAATAAATGAAAGAAAAATGGATTTCAGAGAAGGGTTGGTACTATGAGATGACTAGGGAGATGTAGACCTTTAAGAACGTCGTAAGCCTTAACCAAAAATCAGAGGGATGGACCATTATGATGACTACCTAGTAAAAGGAAAACACAATAACCAGTCTCATACAAATGCAAGATGTGGCGCTTGTGGTTCTTACCTGTTCAATGCAGTAGGAGCACAGGACGCCTAATGTGACATCCCCCCTAAATAAATATTTTTTATTTTTGTTGCTGGAAATTTATTTTCGTTTTTGGCAAATTTGAATCTGGAATTTTTTTTCCATTTATGACAATTCCAAATTTTGAATTGAATAATTGTATTTTATTATTTTGACTCTTGGGAAGAGATTTGTTTGGACTCAACTAACTATTTGACTATGACACTTGTATCACAATAGAATAATTATATTAACTACAGGAGGACAAATAGAACAACCATGTTAAAAAATCAGTTGACCATGACTCTAGGAGTGGGGAAAAAGTTGGAACTGCCTCTGGGCGGATGATTACAAGTGGCAAATCAAATATTTAGCCACTGGAAGCCCCTGAAAGTTAGGGATTAAGAAAGTTGTGAAAATCCCCAAAGGAGGGAAAATACCTGGGCAAAGAAAAGAAATATATAGCATATGCAAGGAGGTAGGATGCTGCCAAGTATGCTGGGAAAGGATTCCTAAGCTCTCTTGCTATTATGAACACTGTGGATTGAGTGTGAGGCAAGAGGAGCTTGCTGAGATAGAATCACCTTGCTATTATGAGCATTGTTGACTAAGTGTGAGGCAAGAGGATAACCGTTGGAATTGAAGAACATAGCTGAGGACGAGTTTCCAAGTTTGGCCTCATGGATTCATAGTCAGGCTAGGGGGTGAATCGGGCAAGTGATTTTGGTTGCCCTACTCTATGGTTGGGAGGAACGTGGTTGTTCCCTTTGTCTTCCCACGGATTGGATTCAGATATGTTGATCTACCCCTCTCTATTATGGATGGCTATGTTTTTATTTCGATGTCATATTAAATTCGAACTAGAATGATGCCCACTCTCTGTCTGAATGATTTTTCTGATGCATTGTATTGATTAAATTGGAACTGTAACATTTTCCATTTTTGTTTGTTGTGGGGAATATACGTGAAGGAAATTTGTAATTGTATTTCTATAAGTAAGTATGGAAAGGAGGAGATTAATGAAAATGAGGCAGATCCTCTCTGTAGATACATTCCCAGGAAACCAAACTCAGATCCCTTGGAACATCTTTTATAATGACCAATCTCTATTGGAATGATATTCTTAATCATCTATTTACATAGATGCACAGATCCAGTATTGTTGATGTTTAATGCATTGATTAAAAGAGGCTCTAAGTGAATATCATAAGAATTTACCTTATACATAAAATTTTATCCTTTGTACCCTTCTGTGCGTGGGTAATTCCTAAGACCTTAGGCTTTCGGAATTCTGTGAGGAGAACTCAGTCCAACTTTCTTTTCACCTTTCAGAGGTTTGTGTATATTGATGTATGGATTCTAAACTCGCAAAGTTCCAAATCCCGAAACCCCGAAGCTTCCCCTTTTCACATTTCGAAAGTTGGTTACATAATAGGTTTGGGGCATTTGAACTCACGAAGTTCCGAACCCCAAAACCCCGAAATGTGGGACCCACCTTCTCCTTTTCACATCTTTTCAGAAGTTTGTTTATGCTATATGTTTGGCATTTGAAACCCCAAAGATTTCACTTTTCAGAATTCGGGAGTTGTAATGTGTTGTTGTTTGGTAGTTGCAAACCCCGAAACCCTGAATCTCGAAATCCTGAAGTGTTGTCCTACATCCTTTCACCTTTTCGAAATTTGGGAGTGGTTGTGTGTTGTGGTTGGGATTTTGAAAACCCTGAAACCCTGAACCCTAAAATCCCAAAATATTAGTTCCTTCTTTTCGCAATACGATAATTGTTGTATGTTGAGTATGAAAACTGTGAAACCCCAAACCCCTGAAATCCCGAAATGCGGGTCTCACCTTTTCCTTTTTTGCATTTCTGAGAATTTTTTATGTCGATGTTCGGACACTGGAACTCGCAAAGTTCCGAGCCCCGAAATCCCGAAGTGTGGGACCCACCTTCCCTTTTTCGCATTTCAGAGGTTTGTCAATGTTTTTGTTTAGATACCGGAACTCGCAAATTTCCAAACCCAAAAATCCCGAAGTGCGGGACCCACCTTCCCTTTTTTGCATTTCTGAGGTTTGTATATGTTTTTGTTTGGACACTTGCACTCGTGAAATCTCAAACTCCAAATTCCCGAAATATTGATCACCTTTCGCAAATTCAGGAGTTGTTGTGTGTTGATGATTGACTTGTGTATTCATGAAATCTCGAACCCTAAAACCCTGAAGTGCTCGACTTCTTTTCACAATTTCAGGAAATATTGTGTATTGATGTCCAGCTCTTGTACTTGCGAAACCCCAAATCCCGAAACCCCAAAATGTTGGCCACAGTCGTTCCATATTTTGAATTTCGGCAAACAACAGGGTCCTTTGTTTTTCTCGGCACTTATGATCCCTGAAAATCGACTGTCCTCTGTTTCTTCAAAAAGATGTAGGAACATGGTAGGAATGTTTGTTATAGGTACAAACAGACATAAAAATAATTTATAAATTACATGATCTTAGATAAACATTGAAGTGAAGAGTAAACACTTTTATATCGTCGGTTAAGAGACTTTATGTTGAATGGTGAGGACAACCGACGACAGTAAGGATTCTAACAAACTTTTAGACTCAAGCCCTATAACAGAAAGCCTACTTGCTTGAAGTCTCAAAACTTTCATGGATAAATGTACAAAAAAAAAGAAATAATTATGGTGATTTTGAGGTACATTACATATGGTATCGGAGCAAAAGTTACAACACTAGGCCTGAACAGGGCCACATTAATTGCTTAGTATATATTCTGATTTATGAAAAAAAACTAATAAATCTTATGGATTACAAACAAAAATCTTTTTTGTTTTGTGTTGAATAATGGCAGCCCAAGAAGGTACATAAATCAGGGTGGAAGAGAATCTGCAACAAGGACCTCCTGGAGATCCAAGACAGAACGGTGATGGAAGCTCACCCACAGAGGTGTTGGAAACAATGAGAAACCTTATAGTTGAACTACAGGTTTTCAAGGCTGAAAATGAAAAATTGAAGAAGGCACAGCAAGAACAACAAGAGATAAATGAAGTCATGTTGCATAGTATAGTAACCAAGAAAAGCCCAAAAGATGATAACCCTGAGGAAGAGGTCAGCAAAAGGGCCTCCAAAAATTCTGGTGTGAAAACAAAAAAAGGAGACAAATCATCTGAAGGGACACCTTCAGCTGAAGACAAAACCATACCATACAAAAAAAGAAAACAAACAGACCACCTTGAAGGAGAATTTTAAAATATTAAACTAGATACTTTTGATGGAGAGTCCAGGACAGGAGAAGAAGCTGAGGCGTGGTTGTTGGACATCAAAAAATACTTCTAAATCTACAACTATTCTAGCAACATGAAGGTCAAAATGGCCATCTAAAATCTGAAGGGGAAGGCCATCATTTGGTGGCAGGACCTGAAATTGGCCAAGGGCTTGGTCCGACTTCAAGAAGTATTTTAAGAAACAATACCTTTCTGAAAGTTATTATGAAAGGAAGATGAAAGAATTTAATGAATTACGACTCAGAAAAATGACGATGGATGACCTTATAAATAAATTTCTGGAACTACTAAGGTTCGTACCATACATCCAGGAGGATAAGGTAAAAGTCTAGTGATTCTTAAGTAGTTTACCACAGTCCTACAAGGACAGAATTGAATTTGACAACCCCAAATCCTTGAGTGAGGCATTCAGGAAGGAACGAATGTGCTATGACCAGTATAAATAGTGGGTAGAGTTTCCCAATACTTAGAAGGATAAGAAACAAGATGGAATGCACCAACGGAAGAAGGGATACTAGCCAGCTCCTTATCAGAATGCAGCAAAAAGTTTCCCAAGGAAGGATTTTCACTCCAATCATCCGAATATGCAAGGTAGCGGTAAACCAGTAAACCTTGGAACAAAGAATTTTGGGGACAACTCCCACGAGCCATTAAGATGTTGGGAGTGTGGAGAGTCTCATCTAAGGAGGAACTATCCATGTATAATTGTAGAAAACAACACTGCTATCCACAATTTTCAGGAAGCCTCAAAAGTGAGAGACATGGGAAAAAGTTTGCATCGGATAAATGAAGCCATAGATGGTCGACAAGCTGACCACCAGTCCTCGGTGGTAGAGATCGAAGGTAAAATCCATGACACTCAAATTTCTGTTTTAATTAACCCTGGAGCTACGTTAATTTATATTACTCCCGATGTAGTAGAGTCGAATAAACTGAAGAAACAAAAGCATGCAAAATCTTGTCTTGTAGAACTAGCAGCAGGGACTAAAAGAAAAGTAGTTGACTTTATTTCTGATCTTGAGTTCAGCTTAGATGGTCAAAATATAAGGACCAATATGAACATCCTACCACTAGGATCTTATGATATGATTATCGGGATGGATTGGTTGGAACAACAAAAAGCAGTACTAGACTGTTATACAAAGATGCTTAGCTATAAAGATAGTTTTGGCACTGTTAGAACAACCCAAGGTATACCAAAACCTGTGTCAGTCAGACAAGTTTCAACAATGCAATTCAAGAAATGTATTAGAAACGGATGTCAAGTTTATGCCATCCAAGTAACAAACCTTTTAGAAAAACAAGATAAGCCCAAGTTAGAAGACTTTACTATCCTACGTGAACTCAGAGACATGTTTGTTGATGAGATACCAGAATTGCCTCCTAGGAGAGAAATAGATTTCTCCATCGACTTACTACCCGGATCAGCCTCTATCTCAAAAGCACCCTACTGAATGAGTCTACTTGAACTTACAGAATTAAAAATACAATTACAGGAATTGTTGGATAAAGAGTATATCAGACCAAGTGTCTTGCCATGGGGAGCACCAGTCCTCTTTGTGAAAAGGAAAGATGGTACTCTAAGACTATGTATCAATTATAGACAACTGAACAAAGTGACCATTAAGAACAAATACCCCTTACCTAGGATAAATGACCTATTAGATCAAGTTGGTGGGGCCAAGATCTTCTCAAAAATGGATTTACGATCCGGATATCACCAAGTTAGGATAAAATACTAGGACATAAACAAAACAACTTTTTGAACAAGACATAGACACTATGAGTTTACAGTCATACCTTTCGGACTCACTAATGCACCAGCCACATTTATGTGCTTAATGAACCACATTTTAGCCAATACTTAGAAAAGTTCGTAGTAGTATTTATCAATGATATTCTGGTCTATTCTAAAATGGAGGAGGAACATGATGAACACTTACGAATAGTTCTGCAAACACTGAGGAAACACAAACTATACGCAAAATTCGACAAATGGGATTTTTATAAAAAAAAAATACAATATTTAGGACATGTCATTTCCTTGGAAGGTATTTTCGTAGACCCGGAAAAGATAAAATCCATTATGGAATGGCCAGTACCTAAGGATGTGGTAGATATCTATTCATTCATGGGAATCACCGGATATTATCACATATTTATTGAAGGGTTCTCCAAGATAGACTACCCTATCACGTCACTACAAAAGAAAAAGTGTCAAGATAGTTTTAACAAGATAAAAGAATTATTGACATCGGCGCCCATCTTGAAGGTAGCAGACCCAGATAAAGACTTCACAGTATGCATTGATGCAAGTAAAGAGGGACTAGGTGGTGTTCTAACACAGGAAGGGCACGTGATTTGTTATGAGTCCCGGAAACTAAAGGAACACGAGCGAAATTACGTCACTCATGACTTAGAATTGGTAGCAGTAATACATGCCTTAAAAATGTGGCGACACTATATAATGGGTAGAATATTCTTACTATTGATGAATAATAGCAGAGTGAAATATATGTTTAACCAACCAGACCTTCATGCAAGACAAGCAAGGTGGCTAGCCTTCTTGAGCGAATTCAACTTCGAGGTCAGACATATCAAGGGTAAGGAAAATAAAGTAGCAGATGATTTAAGCTGTAGAATTCATGGGTTATTTGAGATAAACATCAGCAAAGCAGAAAGTAATCTAGAACAAAGAATAAGGACGACAGGTATCAACAATGGAAATTACACTAAGATAATGGCAGAATTTCAAAATAGTATCGCAAACTCAGATAAACCAGATATAAGCATCAACAAGAAGGGACTATTAAGATTTAAAAACAGACTTTGCATACCAGATTCAACAGAGCTAAAATTAACTATTCTAGATGAAGCGCATAAGAAACCATACTCTGGCCATCTAGGTTACCAGAAAACAATAACAACACTCAAAAAACCATTTTACTAGCCTAATATGAAGGGCGAAGTAGTAGAGTACTTGGCTAGGTGCCAAGATTGTCAGCAGGTTAAGGCCAAACACCAGCATCCAGCCGGCCTATTACAGCCATTACTAGTACCAGAATGGAAATGGGAGACCATATCGTTGGACTTTATAACAGGTTTGCCTAAAAATCAGAAACAGAATGATTCAATCATGGTTGTAATCGATAAAATCGGTAAGTCTGAACATTTTATTCCTGTAAAGTCTATGTTTAAAGCTATTAACATTTTTGAAATATTCATGAAAGAAATTTTTAGACTGCATGGTATTCCTAAAATGGTGATTTCAGATAGAGACATAAAATTCACATCCACCTTTTGGAAGGAATTGTTTGCAGGGATAAATACTAATTTGAATTTCAATATGAGTTATCATCCACAAACGGATGGACAGATCAAAAGGACAAACCAAATCATAGAGGATATGCTCCGCATGTATGTAAGATGAAAGCCGAACAAGTGGGAAGACTACCTACACTTGGTAGAATTTTCATATAACAATGGGTACCAAACTTCGGCTAAGTTGAGCCCTTTCGAAATACTGTACGACAGAAAGCGTACAACTCCAATTATCTGGGATAACCTGGGTGACAGAATCATGGTTGGACCAGAGATGCTCCAAGAAATGGAGAACATGGTAAAAAGGGTACAACATAACTTGAAAGAAGCACAGGATAGACATAAGAGTTATGCAGATCAGAAAAGAGGACACTTTGAATTTCAAGTGGGAGACCATGTTTATTTGAAGGTCAAAGCCCGAAAAAGATCACTGGAGTTGGGGAACTGTGCCAATCTAGAACCCAGGCTTTTTGGGCCCTTCGAGATACTAGCTCGAATTGGACCCATAGCATATCAACTTGCACTTCCAGCTAATCTAAGAATTCATAATATATTTCATGTTTCTTTGTTGAAAAAGTATATTCATGACCCTACTCATATGATTGATTGGAACTTGGTGCAGGTGGAACCCAAAGGCGAGTTCCATATGGAACCCCTACGCATTCTGGACCAGAGAGAAATAACACTTCAGAACAGAGTCGTCGCTCATGTAAAGGTGCAATGGAAGCACTTTAGTCCTGAGGAGGCCACTTGGGAATTGGAGGGAGATTTGCAGAAATCTCATCCAATCCTGTTCCAGGAAAGGAACGAACACTGAGGACAGTGTTTTACTGAAGGGGGAAAGGATGTGACATCCCCCAAAAATAATATTTTTTATTTTTGTTGTTGGAAATTTATTTCTGTTTTTGGCAAATTCGAATCTGGAAAATTTTTGCCATTTATGGAAAATCCAAATTTTGAATTTAATAATAGTATTTAATTATTGTGACTGTTGGGCAAAGATTTGTTTGGAGTCAACTAACTATTTGACTATGACACTTGTATCACAACAAAATAATTACATTAACTGGAGGAGGACAAATGGAACAACCATGTTAAAAAACCAACTGACCATGACTCTAGGAGTTGGGAACAAGTTGGAACTGCCTCTGGGTTGATGATTACAAGTGGAAAATCAGATATTTGGCCACTGGCAGCCCCTGAAAGTCAAGGATTAAGAAATCTATGAGAATCCCCAACGGAGGGAAAAGACCTAGGCAAAGAAAAGAAATATATAGCATATGCAAGGAGGCAGGACACTGCCAAGTATGCTGGGAAAGGATTCATGAGATCTCTTGCTGTTATGAACACTACAGATTGAGTGTGAGGCAAGAGGAGCTTGCTGAAATAGAATCACCTTGTTGTTGTGAGAACTATTGAGTAAGTGTGAGGCAAGAGGATAACTGTTGGAATTGAAGGACATAGATGAGGAGGAGTTTCCAAGTTCGCCCTCATGGATTCATGGTCAGGCTAGGGGGTGAATCAGGAAAGTGATTTTGGATGCCTTTTTCTATGGTTGGGAGGAATGTGGTTGTTCCCTTTGCCTTCCCGCAGATTGGATTCAGATATGATGATCTAACCCTCTCTATTATGGATGGCTATGTTTTTATTTCTATGTCATATTAAATCCGAACTGGAATGATGTCCACTCTCTATCTGAATGATTTTTCTGATGCATTGTATTGATTAAATTGGAACTGTAACGTTTTCCATTTTTGTTTGTTGTGGGGAATATACGTGAAGGAAATCTATAATTGTATTTCTATAAGTAAGTATGGAAAGGAGGAGATTAATGACAATGAGGCAGATCCTCTCTGTAGATACATCTCCAGGAAACCAAACTCAGATCCCTCAGAACATATTTTATAATGACCAATCTCTGGTGGAATGATATTCTTAATCATGTATTTACATAGATGCACAAATCCAGTACTGTTTACATTTAATGCATCGATTAAAAGAGGCTCTAAGTGAATATTATAAGAATTTACCTTATACAGAAAATTTTATCCTTTGTACCCTTATGTGCCTAGGAAATTCCTAATACCTTAGGCTTTCGAAATTATGTGAGGAAAACTCAATCCAACTTTATTTTCACCTTTCGGAGGTTCGTGTATATTGATGTATGGATTCTGAACTCGCAAAGTTCCAAATCCCGAAACCTCGAAGCTTCCCCTTTTCACATTTTGGAAGTTGGTTACATAAGAGGTTTGGGGCATTTTAACTCACGAAGTTTCGAACCCCGAAACCCCGAAATGTGGGACCCACCTTCTCCTTTTCACATCTTTTCCAAAGTTTGTTTATGTTGGATGTTTGGTGTTTGAAACCCCTAAGATTTCACTTTTTGAAATTTGGGAGTTGTAGTGTGTTGTTGTTTGGTAGTTGCAAACCCCAAAACCCTGAATCTTGAAATCCTGAAGTGTTGTCCTACATCCTTTCACCTTTTTGGAATTCAGGAGTGTTTGTATGTTGTGGTTGGGATTTTGAAAACCCCGAAACCCCAAATCCCAAAATCCCAAAATATTAGTTCCTTCTTTTCGCAATACGAGAATTGTTGTATGTTGAGTATGAAAACCATGAAACCCCGAACCCCCGAAATCCCGAAATGCGGGTCTCACCTTTTCCTTTTTCACATTTCGAAGAATTGTTTATGTTGATGTTTGAACACCGGAACTCGCGAAGTTCTGAAACTCGAAATACCGAAGTGCGAGACCCACCTTCCCTTTTTCGCATTTCAGAGGTTTGTATATGGTGTTGTTTGGACACCGAAACTCGCGAAGTTTCGAATCCCAAAATCCCGAAGTGCGGGACCCACCTTCCATTTTTCGCATTTCGGAGGTTTGTATATGTTGTTGTTTGGACACTTGCACTTGCGAAAACCCGAACTCTGAATTCCCGAAATACTGATCACCTTTCGCAAATTCGGGAGTTGTTGTGTGTTGATGATTGACTTGTGTATTCACGAAATCCCGAACCCTGAAACCCCAAAGTGCTCAACATCTTTTCGTAATTTCATGAAATATTGTGTATTGATGTCCGACTCTTGTACTCGGGAAACCTCGAATCCCGAGACCCCGAAATGTTGGCCACAGTCATTCCATATTTTAGATTTCGGCAAACAACAGGATGTGAAATGAAGTTAAGTAGGGTCACTTTCTTACCCCAAATCACCCTCTGTCATCTAGTCAACCATGTTACCTTGTAGACCTACCATTTTTTGAGTTTGGAGGAGTAACGATTTTGTTGCGGCAATCAGAACAATGCCCAACTGGTGGTCAATTGAATAACAGGTCGTTATCAATTAAGCTAAATCACAACCAGTGTCCACAAGGCCAACACTTGACCAAGTAAAAGTAATGTAATATCTCATTGTATTAAAACCTGAAGTAGTATGGTTGAAGAAACATGTTTAAAAAAAAAAAAAGGTGTAAACACATAAACCCTATAGGATACGAGCTATGACCATGCTCAAGGGTGATGGTGTTTGTCTCGTGGTCTTTCCTTTGTTTGTTAATATGAATGTTTATTCATAAAGTGGGGATAACTCTAAAGGCCTTAAATATAATATGGAGAATAATACATATTGGAAATTTTGCAATACTAGTATGTAAAGCAATGCCAATAGTATAAGGATATTAGTTTTACTAACCTTTAGTAATATTTAAATCTCTAAGAGACTAGGGTATAGTATAGTTACGCTGGCCTCTATGTGTAGAATTTCCTGTAGAGTGTTCAATAACTCATAAAGAAAATTAGTGAGATTATAGAGGCAGTTAATCGTATTGATAACTGATAAATACAAAACCTTGCTATATAATTAGTGACAAATTTTACCTGTATACTGTAACTATAGGTCTTTCGTGGTAAGTTGTCTGAAAGAGAAGAGGTTTAATGCCCTAAGATTTTTTTTTTTTAATTTTGGTAAATTTGGCACATATGGTATCAAAGCAGAGGTTACAACACTTGGACCTTAAACAGGTCCAAAACATTTTATTAGCACAAATTTTCTATTATATAAAACTAACAAAATCATTACTGCTACAAACAGAAAACATTCTTTCTGTTGTGATCATGGCAGCACAGAACGAAACAGAGACCAAACTCGAGAAGAATCTTGAGCAGAGGCCTCATGGAGATCAAAGGTATAACAATGATGAAAGTTCACCTATCGAAGTCCTAGAAACAATGAGAAATCTCATTGTGGAGCTGCAAGTTTTCAAAGAAGACAATGATAAATTGAAAAAGGCACAACAGGAATAGCAGGAAATAAATAAAGTTCTGCTACGAAGCATAGTGACAAAGAAGAGCCCAAAGGATGATAACCAGGAAGAAAAGGTCAATAAAAGGGCCTCCAAGAATTCTGGTCTTGAAGAAGAAAAAGAGGACAGCTCTTTTGAAGGTACACCATCAACAGAAGATAAAACAAAAATAGGAAGAAAAAGGAAATAGGTTGACCACCTTGAGGGAGATTTTAAGAAAATCAAACCGTCTACCTTTGACGGGGAATCCATAACAGGGGAGGAAGTTGAAGCATGGTTATTAGACATAAAGAAGTACTTCCAGGCATACAACTATTCCAACAATATGAAGGTCAGAATGTCCATCTATAATCTAAAAGGAAAAGCTAGCATATGGTGGCAGGACCTGAAGTTGGCCAAGGGCCTAAAGGAAAAACAGATGGAGTGGTCGGACTTTAAGAAATACTTTAAGAAACAATATTTATCTGAAAATTACTATGAAAAGAAAACCAAAGAGTTTTATGAACTATGACTCATTCAAATGGCTATGGATGACCTGATAAACAAATTCCTAGAATCTTTTAGGTCCATGCCTTATATCCGGGAGGACAAAGTAAAAATAAAACGGTTCCTAAGCTGTTTACCACATTCCTATAAGGACATAATAGAATTCGATAATCCCAAGTCCTTGAGTGAAGTTTTCAGGAAGGCTCGGATGTGTTATGATCAATACAAACAACGGTCAGAATTTCCCAAGACTTGGAAGGACAAGAAACAAGACCGAATGAACCAGCGGAAAAAGGGATATCAACCAGCCCCTTTCCAGAACGCAACAAATAGTTTTCCAAGGAAATATTTTCACTTCTACAACTAGAACAAACAAGGAGGTGGTAAACTAGTTAATCTAGGAACAAAAAAGTTTGGGGACAGCCCTAGAGAATCGTTAAAATGTTGAGAATGTGGAGAACCTCACTTGAGGAGGAACTATCCATGTTTGACTTCAGCAACTAGAAATATGGTTCACAATCTACAGGAAGCTTCTACAGTGGGAGATGTAGGCAAAATCTTACATCAGATCAATGTAGTCGTGGATGGTTGGCAAGCTGATCACCAATCCACTATAGTGGAAATTGAAGGTAAAATTAATAATACTCGTATTTTTGTTTTAATTGATCCTGTAGCTACGTTGAGTTATATCTCTCTTGGTGTAGTGGATTCAAATAAACTTAATAAAATAAAACATGCAAAATCTTGGCTAGTACAACTAGCAATAGGTACAAAAAGAAAAGTATTTGATTTTATTCCAGACTGTGAGTTCAGTTAAGGTGGTTAAAACACAAAGACAAATCTGAACATTCTATCGTTAGGGTCTTATGACATAATTATCAGAATGGATTGGTTAGAAAGGAATAAAGGAGTTTTAGATTGTTATGAAAAATCACTCAAGTATAAAGACAAAAATGACACTGTTAGGACAGTTCAAGGTATACAAAAACCAATATCAGATAGGTAGATTTCAACAATGAAATTTAAGAAGTCCATGCGAAAAGGATGTCAAATTTATGCTATCTAAGTGACAAACCTGTTAGAAAAAGAAAACAAACCTAGCTTAGAGGATTTTTTCATCTTGCATGATTTTAGAGATGTGTTTGTTGATGAGATACCTGAATTACCCCCAAGGAGAGAGATATACTTTTCTATAGACCTACTCCCTGGTTCAACCCCTATATCTAAGGTGCCCTACCGAATGAGTTTACCCAATTTAATAGAATTAAATATCCAATTACAAGAATTGTTGGACACGAACTACATTCAGCCAAGTGTCTCACCATGGGGAGCACTAGTTATTTTTGTTTAAAAGAAGGACAAAACTCTAAGGTTATGCATCGATTACAGACAATTAAACAAAGTGATTGTTAATAACAAGTACCCCTTACCTAGGATAAATGATCTGTTCGATCAAGTAGGTGGGGTAAAGGATTTCTCTAAATTGGATTTAAGGTCTGGTTATCACCAGGTTTGGATAAAAGATGAGGACATAAGTAAAACAACATTCAGAATGACATATGGACATTGCAAATTTGTTGTTATACCATTTGGTATCACTAACGTGCCATCCACATTTATGTGTTTAATGAATAGCATTTTCAGTCAGTACTTGGACAAGTTTGTTTTGGTATTTATTGACGATATCCTAGTGTATTCTAAAACAAAAGAAGAACGCAAAGAACACCTAAGGATAGTTCTGCAAAGTCTAAGAAAAAATAAACTGTATGGTAAATTCAATAAGTGTGACTTTTATCAGAAGAAAATACAGTACCTAAGACATGTAATATCTGTAGAAGGTCTTTCAGTCGACCCTGAGAAAATAAGAGCTATCATGGAATGGTCAATCCCTAAGGACAAATTGGACATTCAATCATTCATGGGAATCACTGGATATTACCGCAGATTTATAGAGGGATTTTCCAAGATTGCATACCCTATCACATCATTACATAAGAAGGGAACCAAGTTTAATTGGTCACAGAAATGTCAAGAAAGTTTTAATAAGTTAAAGGAATTGTTAACAACCGCACCCATTTTAAAGGTAGAAGATCTGGACAAGGACTTCACAATCTATGTGGATGCAAGTAAAGAAGGTCTGGGTGGTGTCTTGACTCAGGAAGGACACGTTATTTGTTATGCGTCCCGAAAAATAAAGGAACACGAATGAAACTACATCACTCATGACTTAGAGTTGGCAGTTGTAATACACACCTTAAAAATGTGGTGGCACTATATAATGGGCAGAAAAATTCTATTATTGAATGATAACAGTAGTGTGAAATTTTTGTTTAGTCAACTAGACCTTAACGAAAGGCAATCAATATGGTTGGCCTTCTTGAGAGAATTTGAATTTGAGGTAAGAAACATCAAGGGTAAGGAAAACATGTTTGTTGATGCCTTAAGTAGAAGAGTTCATGGGCTATTTGAAATAAACATTACCAGGGTAGAGAGCGATCTTGAGCAGAGGATAAAGGCTGCAGGTAATAATGATGAAATTTACACTAAAACAGTGGCAGATTTACGAAATAGTATAGAAAATTCAGAGAAAATAGATCTGAGTTTGGACATAAATGGTCTACTATGATTTAAAAACAAAGTATACATACCAGATTCAGCTGAATTAAAGCTAACGGTTCTGGACAAGGTACACAAGAAACCATATTTTGGTCATCCGGGATACCAGAAAAAGGTAACAACACTAAGGAAGTTATTTTATTAGCCTAATATGAAGGGTGAAACAACATAATACTTAGCTAAGTGTCAACATTATCAACAGGTGAAAGCTAAACACCAGCATCCAACCAGCCTGTTGCAACTCTTACCTGTGCCAGAATGGAAATGGGAGACTATATCACTGGAATTTATTAGAGGTTTCCTAGAACTCAAAAACAAAACGATTCAATTATGGTGGTAATTGATAAGCTTAGTAAGTCTGCATAATTTATGCCTGTAAAATCTACTTTTAAAGCTATTAACATCGCTGAAATATTCATGAAAGAAATTTTTAGACTACATGGTATTCCTAAAATGGTGATTTTGGATCAAGACATAAAATTTACATCTACTTTTTGGAAAGAATTGTTTGTAGGGTTAAATACTAACTTGAATTTCATCACAAGTTATCATCCACAAACGAATGGGCAAATTGAATGAACAAACCAAATCATAGAAGATATGTTACGCAACCAAGAAAGTGGAAAGACTACCTACACTTGGTGGAATTTACGTACAACAGTGGTTACCAAAATTCGGCTAAGATGAGCCCCTTCGAAGTATTGTACAGAAAAAAGTGTACAATTTCGATTAGCTGGGATAACCTAGTTGACAGACTCATGGTGGGACCATAAATGCTCTAGGAAATGGAGAGTACGATAAGAAAAGTACAACAAAATTTAAAAGAGGCACAGGACAAACAAAAAAGTTACGCGGACCTAAAAAGAAGACACTTGGAATTTCAAGTGGGAGACCACATCTATTTAAAAGTCAAGGCTAGAAGAAGTTCACTAACGCTAGGGAATGGTGCCAAGTTGGCACCCAGGTTTTGTAGTCCTTTCGAGATCTTAGCTCGAATTGGACCCATGGCATATCAACTTGCACTTCCTACGAATATAAAAATTCATAATGTATTTCATGCTTCTTTGTTAAAGAATTATGTTCATGACCCTACTCATATGATCAATTGGAACTTGGTGAAGGTGGAACCAAAAGGCGAGTTCCAAGCAGAACCTCCGAGCATTCTAGACAAGAGAGAAATAACACTTCAGAACAGAGTCGTCGCCCAGGTAAAAGTGAAATGGAAGCACTTTAGTCCTGAGAAAGCCACTTGGGAGTTGGAGGGAGATTTGTAGAAATCTCATCCAATCATGTTCCGAGAAAGGGATGAACACTGAGGACAGTGTTTTATAGAAGGGGGAAAGGATGTAACATCCCCAACAATTATTTTTTTTTAACTCTGAAAATACTTAGGAATTTATTTTCGTTTTTGGTAAATTCAAAATTGGAAAATTATTTCCATTTATGGCAATTCTGAATTCTGAATTTAGTAAATTGTAATTTATGATTATGACTGTTGGGAAAAGATCTAATTTGATCCAACTAACTCTTTGACTATGACACTTGTAAGAAAAAAATATTTTTATATTTATTGTTGATGGACAAATGGAACAACTAGGTTCAAATCAACTGATCATGACTCCATGAGTGGGGAACATGTTGGAACTACCTCAGGGATGAATGTTACAAGTGACAAATCAAGAATTTGGCCATTGGAAGCCCCTGGAAATCAGGTATTTGGAAAGCCACAAAAATTCCCAAAGGGGAAAAACCTAGGCACAAATGCTTTGGCATATATATCATATGGGAGGAGGTAGGGCGATGCCTAGTATGCTGGGAAACAAATGATTAGTTTTTGTTATGAACACTATTTTCTGAGTGTGAGGCAAGAAGAAATTTTCTGAAACTGAAGGACTATTGCTAAGGAGGAGTTCTGGAGTTCGCCCTCATGGAATCATGGTCAGACTAGGGGGTGAACGAAAAAAGTAGATTGGATGTTCTGTTCTAAGGTTGGGAGGAACTTGGTTGTTCCATTTGTTGTTCAACAACTGTTCAGATATGTCTACCTACCCTTTCTTTGATCGAATGTTATTTTTAAGTAATGGCTGATAGAATGCATCTGTTTAAGTCTGGATGAATTGTTCTATTTATTAAATTTCTGGTGGAATGGAATAATTGTTGGATAAACCCTTACAGGTTAATTGTATGCGTTGACTAAACTTTCTATGTACCTTAGCTGGAAATGGAATTGAATTATGGAAAAATGTTAGGAGATGCATCTAAGTTGAGAGGATTAGTACTGTATTATTTCTAACATCATAGACATGGGATTGAGAACGTTTAGTAAACTATCTAAAGGGATAGTAGTTGCCTATATTGTTATAGATAAATACACAAAGCTATATTATCTAGTTGAGAGTATTCTACAGTGAAATTTGCCCAAACATGACTTAATATAAAGTTACATAATACACACACACACACACACACGCACACACATAAGCTGTTGATACAGGATTTCAGAATTACTCAACATCTAAATCATTCATACAATAAGATCTATCAAGACTTGGGAGGTAGGAGCAATTCCAACAAACTGGCCATTATTAAGACTATGCAATGACAGTGTACAGTTTTTTCATTGTCCTTTCTTAGCATGCCCGTCATATGCTTTGTGAGTTCTGCAAAATCTGGGATAAATCCTCATAGACAATAGATTTTCCCAAAGAAGGACTAGATAACCTTCTTATTTATGTGTGTAGGTATGGTATTTATAGCTTCCACTCCTTTAGGATCAATTTTGACTCCTTTGGCAGAGACAATATTCCCCAGCAGCTCCCTCTCTACCATCCCAAAGATCCTAACCAACCCTTATCTAACGGATCTAAATCCTTATAAATTAAGAGATTAGAAAAGGACCTCGAAATATGGGTCTTCTATAGTAGAGCAGAAGGAAGGTCTTATAAAGTACTTTCGGGTTATTTCATAGTAAACTATAAAGGAAGTCTTTCTGTTGTAATAATACAAATTCATAGTACAAAGAATGTTTAGAAATAACCACAGTATCCATATGGCTGAAAAGACATCTGTAAATTCTATTGATAAGAAGAAATAGAAGATCTGTATACCCACAAGGCTCAGAGAAAATAAATATAGTCATGTTTTGTTTCAATAGTACGGGGAAAAAGTATTGTAACTTGAATGCTTAAAACTTATTACAAGTTCCAAGATGGAAAATTACTCAAGTAAGTGTTCAACTCTACGCATTACTCTGTTTATAAAGTTCTAATAAATAAATCATATTTCAGTAGGGGCTTCCCATATTGTCTTTCTTTAAAAACTGAATGCATAGTTAACCAGTCATTACAGACGTCTGGTATGAACTCCCACGATATCTATATCCTAGGAAAAACTATTTTCTTTCAATAGAACTCGGGTTAAAATTTATTTAAGTGCACTGTAAAATGAAACTCGAGTACCTTTTGCACAGGAGGCTGTCCAAAATTCCAGAGACTTTGAATGCGCACAGACCTGTAAAGAAATCAAGAGGAATTTTAATTAGTGTTAACTCATCAATAAATAAAATTCAAGGACGGTATGTAGAATAATTACCAGGGAAAAATGATTTCAAAGAAGTAATGCATATGAATGTAAAGATTGCACTTAGCTTGCGGTTCTGGGAGCAACGTCGTATTTCATCTTTACATTAGTGAGAAAGTCACCCACACACCGAATGGGTGGAGTGGGCCAAGGATCCTCTGATGGGTACCCTCACAGTTGAAGAAAAAAGGGTCCCATCATTAGATTATAGCAATCAAACCTTAATCAATCTATTCAGAAAAGAAATAAGCAAGAAACAATCGCAAACACAGAATCATAAATAACACACAATATGAAACGTAGTCCACATAGAATGCACAATTTCGAATCGCATATACTACTAGGGAATTTCTGCCCTCTTATTTACAAAAAAATTTCAGGAATTGATGATGAAGAACAATGTTAAAATTCACTAAGTTCCTTAATCTCTAAAATAAATTACACAGTGGGAATCATAATTCTTGTAACTACTTGTAGAGGCAGGAACATGACAAATAGAATAATCCCTGACTTAAACAAACCTTACATAGCAGTCAACAAATACTCACACAGTATGCAAGTTTCAACCAATCATAATCTACAGAGAACACAGTAGGGAATAACCAATAATAAGTCAATGTGGCGAAGAGCGAATCCCTCATCTTGATGGAGAACCCTCGCGAGGAAAATTATGGGTTTCACAGGAATACTGGCATTAGATTTCTCTAGGAGTATCTTTAATTAAGGTTAACCAGTGGTTTTGTAAATGACATATATGCCAGCATCACTTTCCAATCAAATACCAAGTTACACTTTAGGGTAATGACTAAGGGTATTGGCGGTTGACAAAACCCTAATATATTTTTTTGAAACTTTTCCCAAATCGATAACTGGAAACCACCTGAGACTTTTTCTAGTGGTACTCAGGACGAGACATATCATTGTGCTCTGTTAGAAAACTGACAGGGGGGGGGTGAATCAGTTGTTACTGTGCTTAAACAATTATGCTTCTTTTAAAATCTTTACAAGGCACACAATGATGATCACAATAATGCAGGGAAATAAACAATGGCACATTCAACATCAATCACATATATGAGAAACATAGAGACAAATATTTCCCAAGGAAACCCATATAGGGTAAAAACCTCTTCTTCTTTATATGATAAGTATTATTTACATTCTTTAAATTATCATACATATGAGCACCAACTCATTGTGAGGCTACAACCTCTATTTTGCAAGCTGCAACTTGCTAAGAGCACCAACTCTTTGTTTTTCTCTAGCACCCACTAGAAGAAAGCACCAGCTCCCTAGTTTCTCTAGCACCAACTAGAAGGAAGCACCAACTCCCTGTGTTCAAGAACCCACTTGAACCTCTGAGGACACCAGTCCTCCCTAGCACCTCCCAACCACCCTGGATTAAGAATATGAAATACTGAAACCTATTACAGTGATATAGTGTTCAATAACAACTTACCAGTGTCATCACTGTTCTGTAAGATTTTGCTATTCAGACTTCCTCACTGTCTTCCAGCATGCATCCGCTGCCCATTCTGTTCTTCTATTTTTTATGCTCTATGCTTCATGTCCATTCGTTGCACAGTTATTCTTTTGTTCTTTTCAGCTGCACTCTGATCCTTCTTCATGCATGAATCACCTTCAACAACAACATCCACAGCAACTCCAGCAACAACAACAACCGCATCTCTTCTCTGTACTGTGTATTTATAGCTTTTGTGCACCTTGTGCATGCAATGCGTGCAATACCTCTGCATACTCACACCGCGTCGATATCCTCCACAACTCAGGTCCTCTGTCTGATCAACATCGTGACTCTTCAGCTTCTCTGGTCATTTTTCCATTCGTTCAGCATCATTATATGTTATGCTGAGATTCCTCAAAATCTTTGGCAGTTGAGACTCTTCGTCTTCTCTATGACAGTCAAGCTCACCTTATCTGTTCCATTTACAGGCTTCAATGCTCATCCAGCTATCAATCGCCTCCACGAGCATCTTCATCACTCTTGAAGATTCCCAGAGATTCTTCATCTCCTCTGTCAATCACCCCGAAGTGTCTTCGAGTCCTCTGGCAGAAACCATTAGTGATTTCTGGCAGTTACACTGTGACGTGTAATAGTATCCCTTCGATCTCCTTCAGTTTCATCCCCACCATTGGATTAGCTCTGAAGGATATTGTCATGATTTATGTGTTTTGCACTTTCACAATTTGGAGATTCTACAATGAGGCATCTTGACTCTTCATGTCACGAGCTCCGAAAAGGAGATTGGTTGCTCTAGCTCCCTCCTCTACGTGACCACAGGTAGTGACCACCGGTTACAATGACATTTCACCTTTTTGGTATTTCGGCATTGGTACCAGACATGATGCCTGAAATTCCGAGGCGGAGCTTATCTGCACTAGGTCCTTCCTCCAAGTGACCATAGGCAGTGATCACTGTCTGTCCTAAAAGGCGCTACGAACTCGTGATATTCATCGACCCTAATCGATGGTCCATGATCTTGATGAATCAACGGTCCATATATTTTCACTATCTCACATCTCGTTGTTCCTTATATGGAGGCTCCCATCACTCCAAGTCGCGATAGGAAAAACTCCAAGATGGAGCTCAGATCGACCGTTGATGTTCTAGGTGATCTGATGGTCCTGATCTTTTCGCGATCTTGCATCTTGTTGTTCCTTAGATGGAGGCTCTCGTCACTCCAAGTCACGATAGGTGAAACTCTGAGATAGATCTCAGATCAACGGTCCATGTTCTTGGTGATCTAATGGTCCTGATCTTTTCATGAATTCACATCTCACGGTTCCTTAGATGAAGGTTCTTGTCACTCCAATTCGCGATAGGTGAAGCTCCAAGATGGAGCTTAGATCAACAGTCCAGAACCCTTGGTGATCTGATGGTCTAGATCTTATCGTGAGTTCGCATCTCATGATTTCTATGATGGAGGTTCTCGTCACTCCAAGTTGTGATAGGCGAAGCTCTAAGATGGAGCTTTGTGGTGCTCTGATCTTTTTCCATGCGTCCTCTTGATCAATGGTCCACGACTGTCCCCGATGGATGGTCAGGATTCCTTCATAGTTTTGGAGAGTTGGATGACTCTTGGATTTATCCGCCTTGTAGCTTCATCATATCTAACGGCTATTGAGCCTTCATCGATACCCCAGATCCTATGGCCCAGATCCTCTCACAATTTTGCCAATTCGTGATTTTTTCGCTTCACAATTTTGTCCACCTTCGTGATTTCGGCATTTCGCATTTCGCCTCTTCATGCTATTTAATGAACGTGCAGGTTCTCCCTGATCAAACAATGGTCGGATCTTACGCTCAAATCTGACGCCTAAGATTTGTTCTCCTCTTCTACACGTTATTCTTGTCCACAAATAGATCTGATGGTCATCGGGGATTCTGAATAAGATCCAACGTTCACTGTTGCTCCTCCTCTTCCATTATCACTGCGTTGTTGATCATGTTGATCTTTGCCATCGTTGTTCTTGCCATGAATGACAAGCTTACTCCCAATTGTAAACCTTCCAACATTCTCATGAATAATGGAGGAACAGATATCGTGTAGGAAAAAATTCCCAACTTACTCCACAGGGAAACATAAAAATGATCTGTCTCGGTAATTACCAGGGAGGTTTTAGTTAAGGCTGCAGATTAGTACTATACCATGTGACACAGTGGATATGGTCGGTTTTCATTTGTCACAGTGGCCGATAGGTAACTCTTGGGTACTTCAACCATTAATGGGTAGATAGGAAACTTAAATTCGCGTATGACACTAGTTTTGTTCCGAATTCATGCTCTTTTATTGCAGGATGTGAAATGCAGTTAAGTAGGGACACGTCCTTACCCCAAATCACCACTTCTCATCCAATCGATGGTGTTACCTTGCAGACCTACCACTTTTTCAGTTGGGGCAATCAGAACGATGCCCAACTTGTGGTCAACTAAATAACAAGTCGTTAACAATTAAGCTAAATCACAACCAATGTCCATAAGGCCAGCACTCAACCAAGTAAAAGTAATGTAATATCCCATTGTATTAAAACCTGAAGTACTATGGTTGAAGAAATATGTTTTTTTTTTAAAAAGGTGTAAACGCATAAACCCTATAGGATACGAGCTGCAACCATGCTCAAGGGTGATGGTGTTTGTCTAATGGGCTTTCCTTTGTTTGCTAATATCAATTATTACGCATAAAGTGGGGATAACTCTAAAGGCCTTAAATATAATATGGAGAATAATAGATATGGGAAAGTTTGTAATACTAGTATGTAAAGGAATTCCAATAGTATAAGGCTAGTAGATTTACTAACCTTTAGTAATCTTTAAATCTCCAAGAGAATAGGGTATAGTATAGTTACCCTGACCTCTATATGTATAATTTCCTGTACAGTTTTCAATAACTCAGAAATAAAATCAGTGAGATTATAGAGGCATTTAGTCGTATTGATAATTGATAAAGACAAAACCTTGCGATACAATTAGTGACGAATGTTACTTGTATACTGTAACTGTAGTTGTTTTGCGGTAAGTTGTCTGAAAGAGAAGAGGTTTAATGCCCTAATATTTTTTTTTTTTCAATTTTGGTAAATTTGGGGAACATCACATTTTCCTTTAGATCACATAAGAACTTCACCATCTACGAAGGCAACGCAGAAACCTTTCTTATCTAGAGCATAAATAGAAAGTAAGTTATTTTTCAAACCCTGTGCATAGAGTAATAACAATCATCTCCAGGTGAAACTTTCTAGGGGGATTCCTCCTCTATAAGGTTGTAGAGAGTGTTCTTCTAACCTGTCATGTGCTTAGAGACACCACTATCTATGATCCAAGTATTCTCTCCAGGTGTCATAGATCCTAAGAGAGTGGGAAATAAATCATATTCTTCAATCTCTTCTTTAGCTAAATTCTTGGGTGGCTCATCATCTTCAACTCCATGGGCATGATGCCTTTTGTTATTTATCCTCTTGTATTATTCCCTTATGGAAAAAAAATTCTTAGCAATGTGTCCCATCTTATCACAATGATAACATTAGTAGGAGGAGAAATATTTTCCCTTTCTTTGGCCCTTATGATATTTATGGAATCTCTTTGTAGAGTGAGATTATTTATGAGAGTGATTCCCCTTTTGAAAATGATACTTTCCCTTTCCACCCTTAACATGAACAACTAGGGCTTGATATTTATCTCTTATTAGAATGGATTCTCGGTTAGCCACTCTTGCTTCTTCTTGAACACAATCTTCTCATAAGCTATCAAATTAGAGTTTCTCTTTTCTTGCACAAATAGTTTGGATGAAGGCATCCCAAGGTCTTGTGAGACCATTAAGAGTTGTCATCATGAGTTCATATTCATCTATCTTGTCTCCAATTTCCTCTAATTGTTCCTTGAATTGAGAAACCCTAAAGAAATCATCTTGAATTGTTTCTCCATTTTGCATTCTTGTATTCTTGAGTTGGGTTCTCAAGTTCATCTTTCGGTTGATGTTCCTTCCTTCATATATTCTGGTTACAACATCAAACATATCTTTTGAAGTATTCTTAGAAGACACTTGAGGGATCAAGTGGTCTTTAATAGAGTCTTCAATTATCATTGTAGCCTTAATCATATATTTCTTGTACTTCTCTTTGGCTACATTTTCTTCGGTCTCTAGTACATTTTATTTTATAATTTTTTCAAGGTAATTCTCTTCAAGAATGAGTCCAATTATGGATTTCTTCTCAACTCTCTGTAAGGAAGAGGCCATTTCTATGTTCCAGCTCTGTCTCAGATAGGAACCACACACCCCTCTCAGGGGCTCTCTCTCAAGTTTGTGTCCTGGAGAATGTCTCACATAGCTGCAATCATCAACAATTTTTGGGGACCACACATATATTTTGTAATGTTTTGGTTGTGTAGTTGTTATGTTATTGATTTTTCTCCAAGCACCTTTGGAACTATGGGAAAATAAATTAAGTATTAGTTTTAAAAGAAGATAAATGAAAAATATAATATGAAATTGGAACTATAAAAGTGATATGTCATTGGATATAGGATTCGTTGACGAATCCACTAGCATCAAATCCACCTAAGATGAAAGAGACGAAGAGATTTCACCCTGTGGAAGTTGTAAGTGCAAAAAAATCATGTAACAAGGGGCCTTGATTTCTATATTTCAAACCCTCAATCTAGGGTTTTTATAATTCTCGATTGAAGCTTAACAAGGATTTTCAAAATACCTCGATCAAGGGTTAGTTAAACCCTTTATCAAGGTCCTTGTTGGTTATTAAAAGTATCTCAGTCAAGCTAAAGGCCTTCACAACTAATTAAAAAGGGACCTTGATCGATATCCATCATAGCTCGATTGAGGGTTTGTTTAACATCTCAATCAATCTATATAGCTTGATCGATGGTTTTCATAACCCTATATAAAACCTCCACTGAGGGTTTGTGAAGAACCCTCAATTGAGGCCTTAATATCTCAAAGTGCTTAAAATTACCTCAATCAAGGATATGATAAAAAAAAAAAAAATCTCTCCCTTGCCAAAATGTGTTACCCAACTTCACGGATTCACCCTCCATCAACTAATTTTTATGGAAGGAATCACCCTACAAGCCATGCTTGTTACACCAAAACATCCAACATATCTAGTGCAATGATGCTCATGTGAATAGATACTCTAATGAGTATTCCTAGGTATTTATGCCCACTACCTTTACATTTATTACTCACCAACTACCTAGTGCACCTATTCATTACCTATCAACTACTAGTAGGACTTATTCCATTATTATGAAAACATTACATTAAGTATCCCCTTAGGTACCTACATAGATGTCTAATATTACATTAATTATCCTCCCTATATTCATTACATTTTTTGATCTGATTTGAATACGAAAAACAAAATTAGTAAGTAATCAAAAATTAATTTCAAAACCTAATTACCTAATTTCTAGTGTTTTATTTCAATCTAACCATGAACTAATTCATTATAATGTTGAGTATTATATACAAGTCTATATAACTCAAGTTGGCATTGACTCTCAACGTGAACATTAACTCAAGCACCATAAGTAGTGGGATGGTTTTGGAAAAACCTCACTAAAGTGAAAAACATTATGAAATGTGAAGGCCATGACCAACGATGCTCAATTATGTATAAACGTGGCATCCACTAAGGATTGATTGAAGAAGTTTGATAGTTTGAATTGTAACATTTAGGTGTTGGCTTTGCCCGGGCCTCAGACAACTTATATATAACCATTTTCACTCATTCATTTCATTAATAAAATTAGGATTCCATGTTTTTAGTTTATAAATAGATTTTATTTTAAAATATTTTTTTTGCAAGTTAAAGTTAATTGAAAATGAATTTACATGGTGATATGCTTTTATGATGAGATTTATGGCTTATAGTTAATAATAAAGGTAATTTCTACTTTTATGAGGAGTTTTATGATTTATATTCAACAAATGAAAACTTCATTTTTTTATGTTATTATTAGTTGATCTTATACATTACTAATTAAATTCAAACTTTCTTTTATTAGAAGTTTTATGATTTATATTAAACAAATGAAAACTTCATTTTTTTATGTTATTATTAGTTGATCTTATACATTACCAATTAAATTCAAACTTTCTTCAATGTGAAATTGACAATTTATTTTCTTTTCTTCCTTTATAAAGATAAATTTTATGATTTATATTAAACAAATGAAAACTTCATTTTTTTATGTTATTATTAGTTGATCTTATACATTACCAATTAAATTCAAACTTTCTTCAATGTGAAATTGACAATTTATTTTATTTTCTTCCTTTATAAAGATAAATTTTAATATCACAAAATGTCAATCAAAGAAGATTAAAAGTACATTTAAAATGTGAGAAAATTACTTAATCAACTACACCTTTTTAAGAATAAAAAAAAAGTTTTATATGGAAACCATATCGTAAAAGTTGTTTTAACCAAAAAAAAATGTCCTATGTGGCAACCATATAGTAAAAGTTTTTTTTTTTAAATTAACTTTATACAATTAAAAAAAATGAATTTAATACTCAAGTTTTTTTTTTTCCACGGGAAAGTTTCAGTGAAATACTCGGAAACTACACCATTACAAATTTTTTTTTTTCCACGAGAAAGTTTCTCGTTTACATTCATCAGTATATAAATATTTTACATAGCAGTCATTACAAAATTCATCCCGAAAACTCAGCAGGGTTCGACTACAAGATCTCCTCCCAACTCTTGGAGAAAGGTACCGTCTGAGCTCGTTTAAATTCTTCTTATGTCATTGAAGTCGTTACTTTCAATGCAATACCAGGCCACACTAACAACGCAACTGCTAAGATTTAAAACCACGCCGATGTTTCCATGCGCATTCTAATGCCCAATAACAGCGCTTATTTCTACAGTTTGCTTCGGAGTCTAAATTAATGTAAGCAGTCAGCCATACAAATTACAGTACCACTGTAAGGCGAGGAGTCCGAACAGCGGTGAGATCTTGTGCCCTGCGCACTGTGATTCCAAACCTTTCAGACATATCGAGCTCCTCCCCATTCATCTTATCGG
>ML777343.1:677581-696232 GCA_009831015.1 Picea engelmannii | reverse complement strand
TCCTTCCCTTCACGAAGAAGCTCCATGCCACCAACAATGCAACGAGAGATACGACGAGTTTCATATAAAACTCAAGGCATTCCAGAAGGGGCCTCTCGGATCCTAACTCGTTCACCATTCTTACTTATCAACAACAATACAATGAGGTAAATCACCGTCTGGTTTTCTCTCCGGTCGCACAGGTACAGGTACTTATAATTGCGTGGAAGACGTATTTCACTAGAAATCTATTACCTACCATTCATCACTATCCAGTGTCTCTTCAGCCACTTGCCATTTGCAAACAGACGTTACAATGCACATGTGGGATATACAGTATTTTTTTTGTCAATGAGTGGGATATACAGTGTTTTTTTTGTCAATGTCCATGAAAAAGTATGATATCAAAGAATATGAGAGTGGGATATACAGTATTTTTTTTGTCAGTCTCAAAGAATATCTTCTTTCTCATTGGAAACCTTTTGGATTGTATTTAGTTCAGCTAGCCTTCTTCCCTTTGTTCTCAGCTATCTTCATCTTCGTGTAACTTCATTATTGGGTGACGGTACTCATGGAAAGAGGCTTCCACTAACTCTAAATTTGGCATCTGTCAAGTGAAAAGTTGATGAGTGGGATATACAGTATTTTCTTTTTGTCAATGTCCATGAAAAAGTATGATATCAAAGAATATGAGAGTGGGATATACAGTGTTTTTTTTGTCAATGTCTCAAAGAATATCTTCTTTCTCATTGGAAACCTTTTGGATTGTATTTAGTTCAGCTAGCCTTCTTCCCTTTGTTCTCAGCGATCTTCATCTTCGTGTAACTTCATTATTTTTCTATGGCATCTGGTGCTTTATCTTGTGCATCATTGCCTTATACTCTTCCTCTATTATCATTTTCTCCATCTCATCTTATGTTTATGAATTTGCTATGGCTACACATTATCTCTAATTCTCTGCATGTTCTCTTCTCGGTTCTTCTCACCTCCTCTACCAACTCTTTTTTATAGCAGCATCCTTCGGAGTTATCTCATAGTCTAATTCTCTGCATGTTCTCTTCTCGGTTCTTCTCACCTCCTCTACCAACTCTTTTTTATAGCAGCATCCTTCGGAGTTATCTCATAGTCCTTAACTAGACTACCATTCAAAGATTTATGTTACAAAACTCTCTCCTTTTGGTCTTATTCCAATAGGCACAAGATGAAACAACCCTCTCTAAGTCTTCCTTGCTACCATGGTTGCAACCCAATACAGAGGATAGAATTACTTCTGCAAATTTTCAATTAGAGTTTAACCTTGCCATGATATTCTTGTAGATTATTTCATCCCAACGTTATAGCTAGCTATGATACCTTGCAAATTCATTCATCCCAAAATTGTACCTATCTTTGATACCACTTGACACAAGAGATACACTTCACCTGGAATTCAAACCTTTTATGCAAAGCTAGGAATGCAAACTCTCCAAAACCTTTACCACATAATAGATACCACTTGACACAAGACATACACTTCACCTGGAATTCAAACCTTCTATGCAAAGCTACGAATGCAAACTCTCCAAAACCTTTACCACATAATAGAACCACCCAAAACCTTTACCACATAATAGAACCACCCGAAATTTGTGGCCTTAAAACGCTACAATAGTTAATGTTGCAAAACTACCACCATCTTCTCTTCCGTAGAATAAATAATGTATGCTACATAACATAAGTCTAAACTAACCCATCCATCTAACGTAAATGTTGTTCTCCTTCCTCAAATTTGAAACTACTCACACACCATTCCACAAAATAAGTGAGGCATGGTTCAACACACTAATAGAATTCTGTATACAACTCTTACACTCAAGAATTATGGTACCATTAGTTGACATTTTCACATAGAGATATATAATGACAGGAATTCACAATAAAACTATTATCCATAGGATCAAACATTGTCCATAATGGACATTCATACATCCTTAATCATTTAAGCAATATAAATGTAATTTATAGAAATACATACATATCTACATAGAAATATAATCATGCTGATCCATTTACACATTACACAGAGATTTGAATCAGCATGGATGGATCAGCATGAGAGGTGAATCTGAGTATCCTTCATCACCATCAACAGAAGGAGATGACAAAGCTCTTCCACATCAATATTTAGGTCAAGAAGACCAAGATAGATTCTTTGCTCGACTCTATTTCATAGACTAATCATGTAGAAATGGATTTGGTTAGTAAGATTGGATTAGAGGATCACAATCATCCTAGCCCCTATCCATTGGGTTGGGTAAACAAGGATGTAAAGATAAAGGTAATGAAATAGTGTAATATTAAATTTGTGATAAGTGTTGATTTTACTGATGAAGTGGAATTGGATGTAGTACCCCTTGACGTATGTGGAGTAGTGTTTGGGATCCCTTACATGTATATGAGGAATGCAATATTCATGTAGAGAGTCAACAAATATCAATTGATCAAGGATGGGATGTCCTACATCATAAATGTGCATAAAGGCAAGTCAAATATCTCACTAGTGAGTGCCAACCAAACCAAGAAGTTGATTAGTTCTAGTAAGAAATATGTTTTTTTTTTTTTAAGAGAAAAACAATCTGATGATGAATCAATGAGAGTGAAGGAATCCCTAGAGGGGTGTACTCAAAATCATAAACATCAATTGGAGGATTTTCTACATGCATACAGAGGAGTGCTCGAGGAGAATAAAGGGATACAACCTAAGAGGGAAGTGGAGCACGAAATACATCTATTTCCAAACTCCCAAATGTCGAATATTGGGCTATATAAAGTGTTCATTCTAGAATCAAATGAAGTGAACAAGCAGTTGTAGCAGTTGTTGGAGCAAGGTGTGATTCAACCAAGTACCTCACCTTGTGCACCACCCATCATAATTGAGCCCAAGAAAGATGGGACTTGGAGAATGTGTATCGATTATAGGGAATTAAACAAGATTACACTGAAGAATTGGTACTCCTTTCCAAGGATTGATGATTTGTTGGACCAACTGTAGTATGCCAAATACTTCACTAATTTGGATTTGAAATAAAGATATCATTGAGTATGAGTCAAAGAAGAAGATACCTAGAAGACTACCTTCAAGACAAGGAAAGGTTTGTCTGAGTGGTTGGTTATGCCATTTTGTTTATGCAATGCACCGACTACATTTATGAGACTAATGAATGGTTTTTTACGACATTTTCTAGATTCATCTGTTATTTTTTATTTGGATGATATGTTGGTTTATACCGCTACCTAGTAGGAGCACATACCACATCTTATGCAAGTGTTAGAGACTCTGAAAAATCACTAGTTGTTGGATAATCTCAAGAAATGTGAGTTTTCTCAATAATCTTTGGTGTATTTGGGGTATGTGATCGATGGAGGGGAGCTCAAAATAGATCCCTCAAATATGGAGGCCATCATGAAATGGCTAGTTCCTACAAATTTCACTGAAGCTAGGAGTTTTGTTGGGGTAGCAAAATACTTGTGGAAGTTCATGGCTTCATTTTTAGTAGTAGGTTTTCCACTCCACGCCATAAAATCCAATGGAAATATTTTCTAGTGGAAAAATAATTAGCAAAAGGCCTATGATGAGCTGAAAAGAAAGATTATTCAAGCACTAGTGCTCACACTAGCAGACTTGCAGAATCCCTTCGAAGTGGAGATAGATGCAAGTGGGTATTCCAATTCGAGTAGTACCGATGCAAGGAGTAAGGCCCATATTCTATCATTATGAAGTATTTCACGGGAAAGATCTCAACTACCCTACCTACGACAATGAGCTCTATGCCTTCGAACAAGATGTTAAAAAGTGGAATCACTATCTAATGGGTAAGGAGACCATCATCCACATAGATCACCATCCACTACATTATTTGCAGGCCAAAAGTAAGCTATAACAAACCCAACATTACAAATGGATAGGGTTTTTACAACAATTTAATTTGGTCATAAAGTATAAGAAGGGTACCACAAATAAATTGACAAGCATGCTTTCACGGCCACCCATGTCTAAGATTACATCTTTGGGAACTCTAATGCACATGGAGCCATTTACCCATGATGCATGAAAAAGAGGAATACATAGAATATGAGGACTTCAAGGATGTGTTTTAGAGTTACATGGCCAAATTCATATAGAAGATGGTGACAACAAGGTGGACTATCATTTCTAGAATGGATTACTCTACAAACTCGACAAGTTGTATGTCCATAAAGGTGAACGATTGCAACTTATCATAGAGGCTCACACCTCAAAGGTTGCAAGACATTTTGGTGTTGGGAAGACAATTGATAACTTACACAGATACATGTATTGGCTTAGAATGCAAGAATATGCAGCATGGTACATTAGAGGATGTATACGTTTTTGTACCAACAATCCCAACAACAAGAAGCAAGGCCTATACCATCCCTTACCTATACCCACTCCACCTTGGGAAATCATTTCCATGGATTTGGTGGGAGGTTTACCAACAACCAGGAAGGGACATGACTATATATTTGTTGTAGTTGATAGGTTCAACAAAATGTGTGTTTTCATGCCTTGTAAAAAGAATATCAATGGACAAGAATAAACACATAATTTCTTTGAACAAGTCTAGGTGCACTTTGGGATACCAAGGAGCATCATCTTAGATAGGGATACCAGATTTTTTAGTACATTTTGGACCACAATGTTGGACAAGATAGACATTAAGTTGAATAGGTTTACAACATTCCATCAATAGACAAATGGGCAGACAAAAGTAGTCAACAGGACTTTGGTGCAACTTTTGAGGGGTTACAATCATAATCATCTCAATACCTGGGATGAAAATATGATCTATATACAACACTCTTATAATAGAGAAGTCCACACTTCTATTGGTAAGTCACCTTATGAAGCTTGATTTGGGTATTTTTCACCTTCACCTTTAGATGTGTTAGGAAATGAGGAAGACTTCCATGCTAAACTTGGAAGAAGAGAGGAAGAAATATTTAATAAAGAAAGAAAATGACAAAACAAGTACACAGTACAAAGAGATTTTACCCCAGAAACCCAAACTGGGAAAACCAACATTCCTTTAGCATTCTACTCTCTTGTTGTCTTATTTATTCAGAATAAAATGTTACATGTCTAATATTAGTCCATACTTAATACAAAATCAACATCATGCCCTCTTTCTTACACAAGAACAACCCTATAGCCAATTTGGCTTACATCGACATGACCAACAACCTCTATGATTACAAACTCTTGGCGATTATCCATTCATCATCTAAAGATTGATTCATTATATCTTACAACATTGCAACACACCTTCTTTATAAGCTTTACAATAGGAAAAAACCTTGAGAAATGACACCCAAAAATGGTTACAGATCCACGAAGATCATTCTCTGCAAATCCCGTGAATCTTTGGATTCTATTACAGTCGAATCCCAAGTGGGATTACCCATCAACTACCAGTTGAACTTCATTCGATCTTCAGTCGGTTGCCACATTCCCACCTGTAAACTTCTTTTCAGTTAACCTCCTCGAATTTTTGTTGATGAATTCTTCCTTTGACTTCAATTTTACCTGGTTGAACCACCTCGACCTTTGACTTCGACTTTACTCAGTCAAACAACCTCTACCTTTGACTTCAGATTTACCCGGTTGAGCCACCTTGACCTTCAACTTTGAATTTCAGTAGATCCATATTGACTTTTACTGCAAAGAATATAACAACCCAAAATTCTCCCACTTGTTGTTTTCTTTGATGAAACCTAGGGACCTCCTGAACTCTCGTTCATAGACCCAAGGCAACAATCCCCATTTCCTTTCTGTACCAAAATAACTTTACATCACTCACAGAATTGGTCAAAGAGTCTGCTATGTTTTTCAACGTGTATACTTTCTCCAACATCATCTTGTTTCTTTCCACCATGTCTCTTACGAAATGGTATTGTACATCAATGTGCTTAGTCTTAGAATGATAAGTTGGGTTCTTTTCTAGAAATATTGCTCTTTGACTGTCACAACTTATCTTCATATCTCTCTGCTCAAACATGATTCATGAACATAGCCTTTTCATACATACTTCTTCTTTGCTTCCATGAGTGGCTACCATGTATTTGGCTTATGTTGTTAACAGGGATACAACTACATGTCACTTACTCATCCAGATAATTGCTCCACCAAACATTTTAAACACATATCCACCGATTAACCTCCATCTATACATATCTCCAGCCCAGTCGACGTCGACAAATCCATGTACATTTAATTCACTATCACCTTGAGGTTTTCCTTTGTAGCATATAGAATAGTCTTATGTGTCACACAAATACCTGAATACTCTCTTGATAGTTGTCCAGTGATCCTTCTGATGTGTCAACATGTATCTTCTTAATACTCACACTGCATGGGCAATGTCTAGTTGAATGCAAAACATTTCATACATTAGACTACCAATAACACTTGCATAGGGAACATGTGACATGTCCTCTATTTCCTCTTGTGTCTTTGGACATTGTTCAATAGTTAGCTTTCCTCCCACAGGAATTGGAAACTTCACAGGGTTGTAATCCTGCATGTTGAAACGTTTGAAAATTGTTTCAATATAATTTGTTTAGTTTAACCAAAGATTTCTAGTTTCTCGATCTCTCTTAATCTCCATTCCGAGAATGAAGTTCGTTGCACCGAGATCCTTCATGTCTAACTTGGAGGATAGTTGTTTCTTCACCTCCTTTATTGTTCCCATTATGTTTCCAATCAACATGTCATTGACTTACAACACTACATATATGAAATGACCACCTTATTCTTTGGAATATATGCAGTAATCAACTTTTCTTTTCACAAATCCCAAACTAAGAATTAATGTGTCAAACTTTTGGTACCATATCCTTAGTGATTTCTTTAGACCATAAAGGTATCTTTTCAATTTGTACACCAACTCTTTCTTTCCCATTACTACAAACCCTTCAGGATGGTTCATGTAGATGTCCTCAGGAATTTTGTCTTCACATCCATATATTCTATTTCTATATCAATTATTGTAGCCATATTCTTTGGTACTCTAATGGAACTTAATTTTTCAACAGGGGAAAAATCGCACTGAATTCGACTCCTTCAACTTGGAAATATCCTTTCGCTACCAATCGAGCTTTGAATTTATTGACTTGACCTGTTGCATTCATATTTTTCTTGAATACCCATTTGTTACTCACAGGATTTATTCCACTAGGTAATTTGACTAAGTTCCATGTCTCATTATTGTGCAAGGATTCCATCTTTTCAACCATGGCATCTTTTGAGAGTTTTCTCTCTACTGATTTGGTTGCCTTCCTGATCGACTTGGGCTCATCGTCGGTGGTAGCTAACACAAATGTGGAATGAAATTTGAGAAGACTATACCTTTTGAATGGTTTTCTTACTCATCCCTACCTCCTTACAACCAGGGTCGGTTGTTCGACCTCTTCTTCTGATTTAATCAACTCATATGAATTAACTTCTTCATTCCTCACTTCAAACTACACCTTCTCTGGATTATTCTCAGTCTGAATGATTTCTTCAGGCTCGAACTTACTTCCAACTTCTCTGAAGACCACATATCGATTATAAATAATTTTCCTTGATGTAGGATACCAGATCTTATATCCTTTCATTCCTTCTTTGTATCCAATGAAAATACATTTGACTTCCTTATTGTCCATCTTTCTCCTCTTTTCCTTGGGAACATGCACAAATGCATCAAAGATAAATAATTTGAGATGTGAAACTGAAGGCTTCATATCATACCATACCTCATCCGGAGTCGTGTTGACTAGTGCCGACAAAGGAGACATATTCAATAAATGTTTTGTAGTGTCGACTGCCTCCATCCACAATTCTTGTGTGATCCCATCACCACTGAGCATGATCCTTGCTTGTCCATTAATGTTATGTTCATTCTCTCAACAACTCCATTTTTTTGTGAGGTATATGGTGTGGTATTTTGGCATGCTATGCGACACCACTTGCAAAACTAATCAGATTATATTTCATAGAATTCACCACCATTATCAGTTCTCAACACCTTAATCTTCTTATTTGTCTAGTTTTCAACAAGAGATTTAAACTCTTTGATTTTCTCGAAAAACTCTGATTTCTTCTTTAGGAAATATATCCATGTCTTCCTGGAATTTCTTTTTATGAAGGAGACATAATACAAGGATAAACCAAGTGAAGGCATTGAAATAGGGCCAAAAACATCACTATGAACCAACTCTATAATCCTATTTTCCCTTGTCGCTCTAGATGGGAACCTCACCCAAATTTGTTTTCCATATATGCAATGTTCACAAAAGTCGAGTCCTAAATTACATGTAGGAAATTCTTCGACCATACCTTTTTTATGCATAGCTTGAAGTCCTTTCTCTCCAATGTGTGTCGTTGTGACATCCCCCAAAAATAAAATATTTTTATTTTTGTGTGCTGAAAATTTAATTCCGTTTTTGGCAAATTCGAATCTGGAATTTTTTTGCCATTTATGGCAATTCCGAATTTCAAATTTAATAATTGTATTTAATTATTGTAACTGTTGGGTAGAGATCTGTTTGGACTCAACTAACTATTTGACTATGACACTTGTATCACAACAGAATAATTATATTAATTGTAGGAGGACAAATGGAACAACCATGTTAAAATCAGATGACCATGACTCCACGAGTGGGGAACTTGTTGGAACTGCCTCTAGGATGATTATGAGAAGTGGAAAATCATAGATTTGGCCACTGGCAGCCCCTGAAAATCAGGGATTAAGAGATCTGCAAAAATCCCCAAAGGAGGGAAAAAGACCTGGGCAAAAATTGATAAATAACATATGTGAGGAGGAAAGACGCTGTCAAGTATGCTAGGAAAGGATTTTTGAGCTCTCTTGTTGTGATGACCACAACGGATTGAGTTTGAGGCAAGAGGAGCTTGCTGAAATGGATTTGCCTTGATTTTATGAGCATTGTTGAGTAAGTGTGAGGCAAGAGGATAACTGTTGGAATTGAAGGACATTGTTGGGGAGGAGTTTCCAAGTTCGCCCTCATGGATTCAGGGTCAGGCTAGGGGGTGAATTGGGAAAGTGACTTTGGCTGCCCTGCTCTACGGTTCGGAGGAACATGATTGTTCCCTTTGTCTTTCCACGAATTGGATTCAGATATGTTGATCTACCCTTCTCTATTTTGAATGGCTACGTGTGATTGATGTCATGTATCTGTTGGGTGATTATATCTAATTGCGTTAAAGTAAACTAATTGAATGATAATATCTTTTCCTGTGAGGAATATGTGTGAAGGAAATCTGTATCTATATATAGTTATAATACGTCTACTGGAATGTTCACATCTAATTGTTGATATATATATATATATATATATATATTTGTTGCGGAAGTTGAATTTACCTTCGTTAATGATATCTGTCTGTCTATCGTCATGAAATTCATAATAGACATCCAAACTCTTATGGAATAAAATTCACATTCATGTATATACTAGATGCATAGATCTAGTACTTTTAACGTATAATACATTGACTTAAAGCAGCTCTAAATGAATATAATAGAAATTACCTTATACATAAAATTGTTATCCTATTGTACCCTTTTATAGAATATAAGTGTATAAAACTCATTAGTTAGACCTTCGGAATTCTGTTAGGTAAATGGATATTGAATCCTTCCACACCTACTATCTCATAGAATGAAAGTAAGGACATCAGTGAAGGGAAAAAATTTGGAATGTTAAGGAGATCTGGAAAATCCCTTTTGTTTATCAAATGCTAAACAATAATGAGAATTGATGCCTATCAGAAGTTTTTTTATGCTTTCCTTGTTTTGTTTAAAATGGTCTACCCTTTCCACAGTTAAGGTTTATGATGAATTTTAGGAAATTATGAAACCCCAAAGTGCTAATCCTTTTTCCCTTCTTTCACATTTCGGGAGTTGTAGCAAAATAGGTTTGGGCATTGGAAACCACGAAACCCTAAACCCCGAAAATCCTGAAATGCGGATTTTACCTTTCCTTTTTTTTGAATTTCGAAAGTTTGTATATGTTGATGTTTGGACATCAGAACTCACGAAGTTTCGAACCCCAAAATCTCGAAATGCGGGTCTCACCTTTCCTTTTTTTCGCATTTTGGAAGTTTGTATATGTTGACGTTTGGACATCGAAAATTGTGAAGTTCCGAACCCCAAAATCCTGAAATGCAGGTCTCACCTTTCCTTTTTTTCACATTTCAGAAGTTTGTATATGTTGATGTTTGGACATCGGAACTCGCAAAGTTCGTAACCCCGAAATCTCGAAATGTGGGTCTCACCTTTCCTTTTTCGCATTTTGGAAGTTTGTATATGTTGTTGTTGGGTACTTGTAGTCACGAAGTCCCAGACCCTGAAACCCCAAAATGCAGGTCCCACTTTCCTTTCACGATCCGAAAATTGTGTTGTTTTGATGTTTTGTCTTTTGAAGTCACAGTATTTCGAACCTCGAAACCCGAAGTGTTGATCCCACTTTACCTTTTCACAACTTCGAGAAATGTTTTGTGTTGATGTTTGGCTGTTGTACTCGCGAAATCCCAAACTTCGAAATCCCGAAATTCTGGTCACTTTTCGCAATTTTAGGAGTTAATGCGTGTAGATGTTTGGCTTCTGTACTCACAAAATCCCAAACTCAAAAATCCCAAAATGCTAGTCACTTTTCGCAATTTCGGGAGTTGTTGTGTGTGGATGTTGGGTGTTGTACTCGCGAAATCCCGAACTCCGAAACCCCGAAATGATGGTCAGCTTTCGCTATTTTGGTAGTTGTTGTGTGTTGATGTTGCTCTATTGTACGTGCGAAACCCCGAAACCCTGAAGTGCCCTGAAGTGTTGGGCCCATAGTCTCTCCATATTTCGGATCTTCGACAAATAGCATGGTCCGTTGTTTTGTTCGGCATTAGTAATCGCCGAAACGCGATTAACCTTTGTTTTCCACAAAAACTGTAGTAACATGGTAGGAATGTTTGTTATAGGAACAACTCTAATAGTGTAGTGAGTAGACCAGTACAAGAATGTTGGAAATTCATCATTCCAGATGGAGGTATGGAAGTAACAGACTGTATTACAAGTCGTTTGTATGGCAAACATATGGTAATATTTTTATGTAGGGATTTGGCCATAAAATCCGAAAGTTACTTGTATTGTTAAGACCGTGGTAGTGTTATAGGTACAAACAGTTAGAAAAGTAATTATATATTATGGGATCTTAGATAAACATTGAAGTCAAGAGTGAACACTTTTATATTGTCGATTAGGAAACTTTAAGTTGAATGGTGAGGACAGGAAATGACAGTAAGGATTCTAACAAACTTTTAGGACTCAAGCCTTATAACAAAAAGCTTATTTGCTTGTAATCTCAGAGCTTTTCATGGGTAAATGTACAAACAAATTTTTTTTTTGTGACAGTTTTTGAGGTACATTACAGTCGTCCTCTCATACCATAGCATGGTCGGGTCAACTTTATGATGACTTGTCAATTCGACTTGAATTGAGTCAGCCTGAGTTGAGTCACATTGAGTTAAAGTCAATTTGACTTCAGGAAAAACGATGTTGTTGCATATAGTCGAGTTGACACTCCCTAGTAACTTGTATAGGGTTCCAATCTGAACTCGTTTCATTAAGACCACCACACCTTTGACCATCTTGCACGAATCCCGATGAAATAGAGTGTGCACTCCTGCATCACTCATCTTGTGGACATATATCACGTTTCTTTCCAAACCCAGAATGTGCAGCACACCTGGAAGGGTTATACTCCTCCCATCCTACAGTATCAATCAAACTTGTCCTCATATGGCAATTTTGGTTTTCAAGTCATCCCCCAAGAACACATCTCCTCCTTCATGTCGTTCATATTCATAGAACCATTCATTATGTGGTGTAATATGATAGGATCCTCTTGAGTCGATCAACCAAACATCTTGATTCGAATGTGTGCTGGTGGATGCCAGGTACACATCGCCTCCCTTATTTGGAGTCATCTTTCTCTCAGTCGACTGCTTCTCATCAGATATTATACTGAATTCCATTGGCTTCAACTTGCAGTCCCCTTTTTAATGTCCAACTTTATCACATTTCCAATATCTTCTTGTCAACTAAACTGGGGATTTAGATCTACCCTTCGACTTAGACTTTCTATGGGAGAATTCTTCTTTATCTTTGTCAATTCATCAACCTCTCACCATTAAACCATCTTTGGTCGATCCTTCCATGTTTTTCCTTCTCATTTCTTCTAACAATAGAGATGCAACCACGTCTTTTATCAGTAATGTGGTTGTATTACTCCCTATATCCATGACTAAGCTATCCTAGGAGTTTGGAAAAGAACATAATAGGCTAATACATTTCTTCTCCTCAGTGATTTTAACATGCATAGATGCTAAATGGATTATAATGGTATTAAATGAATTTAAATGCTCAGTCACCAAACTTCCCTTAATTATCCTCAGAAGATACACTTTGTTTCTGAGAAAGAACATATTTACCATGAATTTCGACTAGTACAATCTCCCCACCTTGTCCCACAGTTTCTTGGTTGAATCTTCACCTCAGACATTCAGCAGTATCGAATCTGCAAGAAAAAGTCGAATCCTACTCCTTGCTCTTCTCTCGAGTTTCTCCCATAACATAGTTACCAACTTAACAAGAACTCTACAAAGTTCTCGTTTTTTGGTGGGTCAATTTGTTTACCCCGTTTTTAAAAATGGTGCTACCGGTAGCACCCCTTCCCTTTTTAGGTGGTTTTTTTATATTTTAATTTTTCTGATACATAATTTTTCCACTTTTTTTTAAATGCTTGTTTGTTCATCTATTTTCGAGTTGTTCAATTTTTTTTTCTCTATGGTGTTTTTTCATCTATTTTCAATTTTTTTTCCTTTTTGTCCAATGGTGTTTTTAATCATATTTTCATGCTTCATCCAATGTTAAAAATGTTCTATACCATTGTTTATTTAAATTAAGATTTTTCATATAATTATGTGTCCTTAATTAATTTATGGTATTTTTTAAATATAGTGGAAAATATTGTTTTTAACAATTTTCTACCTTTACTTCAATACATAGAAAATAATTAAGTTAAATAAAACTATTTTTCAATATTTAGCAAAATAATATAATTCATTTTTTTATATAAATTAAAAACTAAAAAACACAAAAAAATTGAAATTTAAAAAATAAAAATTAAAAACAAATAACAAATTAATATATTAAAAAAAAATTAAAAAACTTAAAGAAGTAAAAAAACCAAAAAATTAATATATAGAATAAAAAAAAGTTAAAAACAAATTTACGGTGAAAAAACTTTTAAAATGTTAAAAAAAATACCGAAAAACAAAAAACAAAATATGTATAGAAGACCAATTTAATAAACCTAAATTAGAATATTTAATACAATATTAAAAAAAAAATTACTTAAAATTAGAATTAAAATAATAAAATTTATATTAAAACCATTAAAAAGCTAAAATACAATATTAAAAACATTAATACAACATATATATATAAAGTTTTTAATATTTTTTTGAAATTTTAATCAAATTTTCCATTTAAAAGTTTTTTTATGTTTTTTTTATTTTTTTTTTATTTTAGATGGTTTGTTATTTTATTTTTTTTATTATATCGTGTTTTTAGTATTTTTTTTACAGTGCTTTTTTAGGTTTCAATATATATATATATATATATATATATAAAATAAATTATTGTTTTTTCAGAAATTTTAATTTTTTTAACTGTTTTTTAGTTTTTTTTCCACATTGTTTTTAATGTTTTTTTTTTTCTCAAATTTGAGTTTTGAATATATAATTTTAAATGTATTGTTTTCATGACATTATGTATTATCTTGTTCTTGGAGTGATAAACTAAGATTTAAAAAGTAAGCAATTAAGTGTTGATTTTATGATTTTTTATAGTAGTGATGATGTCTTTTACCACTTTAAACAAATGTGTCATTTTAACACCCCAATTTGAAAATGGGTGCTACCGATAGCACTACTTTTCAATTTGATGATTGATTTTCAGGTTTTGTTTTAACGATACTAACTGCTAAAAATGTGATTTTTTTATATTTTTTTTTGTTAATGTGGTCGAACCTGTTGGCATTGGGATTAACCTGTGGCTTGAGAAACCGCGACTCAAGGGCATCTAAGCCATCAAAATCACCTGGGGATCACACCCGGCCTAAGCCACACCAACCCTTAACATGGTTGGATTTTTTGTCCCCGCAGGTTTCGAACCGGTGACTTTTCAACACATAGTGGCTCAACAACACACTCTGTCACTGACTGTCCTACACCTCGGGGACTGCTAAAAATATGATTTCAAACAACTTCAAATTATCTATAATTTTAATGTTTTGGAAAAAAAAATTATTTATGTAACATCATTTTTTTTATTTAGGTGTTGATTTTAAGGTTTTCCTGAGCTATTGTATGAGTTTTGAAGTCTATGCTTGAAAAATGTTGTAGTTTTGACCTCGTTTGAAAAAACGGTGCTACCAGTAGCACCACTTTTTGATTTGGGGGTTGTTTTTTGTGTTTTTTATGACCACATGATGCTTACTCATCCAACTAATTGATCTACCAAACATTTTAAATGCATATCCACTTATCAACCTCCATCGATAGATATCTCCAGCCTAGTCAACGTCAACAAATCCATGTACATTTAATTCACTATCACCTCCAGGTTTTCCTTGGTAGCATATAGAATAGTTTTTTTTGTCACACAAATACTTGAATACTCTCTTGATAGTTGTCCAGTGATCCTTCCAAGGTGTCAACATGTATCTTCCTAATACTCACATTGCGTGGGCAATGTCTAGTCGAATGCAAACCATTTCATACATTAGACTACCAATAACACTTGCATAGGGAACATGTGACATGTCCTCTATTTCCTCTTGTGTCTTTGGACATTGTTCAATAGTTAGCCTTGCTCCCACAGGAATTGGAAACTTCACGGGGTTGTAATTTTGCATGTTGAAACGTTTCAAAATTGTTTCAATATACTTTGTCTAGTTCAACCAAAGCTTTCTAGTTTCTCAATCTCGTTTAATCTCCATTCCTAGAATGAAGTTCGTTGCACCGAGATCCTTCATGTCTAACATGGGGGATAGTTGCTTCTTCACCTCCTTTATTGTTCCCATGTTGTTTCCAATCAGCAACATGTCATCGACATACAAAGCTACATATATGAAATGACCACCTTATTTTTTGGAATATATGCAGTAATCAACTTTTCCTCTCACAAATCACAAACTAAGAATTTATGTGTCAAACTTTTGGTACCACATCCCTAGTGATTTCTTTAGACCATAAAGGTATATTTTCAATTTGTACACCAAATCTTTCTTTCCCTTTACTACAAATCCTTCAGGATGGTTCATGTAGATGTCCTCTTCTAAGTCTCCATGTAGGAATGTTGTCTTCACATCCATATATTCTATTTCCATATCAATTGTTGTAGCCAGATTCATTGGTACTCTAATGGAACTTAATTTTTCAACAGGGGAAAAAATTGCACTAAATTCGACTCCTTCGACTTGGAAATATCCTTTCGCTACTAATCGAGCTTTGAATTTCTTGACTTGACCTGTTTCATTCATCTTTTTCTTGAATACCCATTTGCTACCGACACGATTTCTTCCATTAGGTAATTTGACTAAGTTCCATGTCTCATTATTGTGAAAGGATTCCATCTTTTTGACCATGGCATCCTTTGAGAGTTTTCTCTCTGTTGATTCGGTTGCCTTCCCAACCGACTTGGGTTCATCGTCGGTGGTAGTTAACACAAATTTGGAACAAAATTTGAGAAGACTATACCTTTTGACTGGCTTTCTTACTCATACCTACCTCCTTACAACCGGGGTCAGTTGTTCCACCTCTTCTTCTAATTTAATCAACTCATATGAATTAACTTCTTCGTTCCTCACTTAAAACTACACCTTCTCTAGATTATTCTTAGTCTGAACAATTTCTTCAGGCTCAAACTTACTTCCAGCTTCTCTAAAGACCACATATCGATTGTACATAGTTTTCCTTAATGTATGATCCATATCGATTGTACATAGTTTTCCTTAATGTATGATCCCAGAGCTTATATCCTTTCATTCCTTCTTTGTATCCAATAAAAATACACTTGACTTCCTTATTGTCCATATTGCTCCTCTTTTCCTTAGGAACATGCACAATTGTAGCAAAGCTAAATAATTTGAGATGTGAAACCGAAGGCTTCATACACAACCATACCTCATCTGGATTCGTGTTACTAGTGCTGACAAAGGAGACATATTCAATAAATATTTTGCAATGTCAACTGCCTCCACTCACAATTCTTGTGTGATCCCATCACCACTGAGCATGCTCCTTGCCTTGTCCATCAATATTATGTTCATTCTCTCAACAAATTCATTTTTTTGTGAGGTATATGGTGTGGTATTTTGGCATGCTATGCCACACCACTTGCAGAACTGATCAAATTATATTCCACAGAATTCACCACCGTTATCAGTTCTCAACACCTTAATCTTCCTATCTGTCTATTTTTCTACAAGAGATTTAAACTCTTTGAATTTCTCGAAAAACTCTGATTTATTTCTTAGGAAATATATCCATGTCTTCCTAGAAAAATATTCTATGAAGGAGACATAATACAAGGATCAACCAAGTGAAGGCATTGAAATAGGGCCAAAAACATCACTATGAACCAACTATATAGTCCTATTTTGCCTTGTCGCTACAGATGGGAACCTCACCTGAATTTGTTTTCCATATATACAATGTTCAAAAAAGTGGAGTTCTAAATTACATCTAGGAAAGTCTTTGACCATACCTTTTTTATGCATAGCTTGAAGTCCTTTCTCTCCAATGTGTGTCGTCCTCTCATACCATAGCATGGTCGGGTCGAATTTATGACGACTTGTTGAGTCGGATTGAATCGAATGAGCCTAAATCGAGTCACATTGAGTCAAATTCACTTTGACTTCAGGAAAAATGATGTTGTTTCATCTAGTCGAGTTGACACTCCCTAGTAACTTGTATAGGATTCCAATATGAACTCATTTCAATAAGACCACCACACCTTTGACCATCCTGCACGAATCCTTCTGAAATAGAGTGTGCACTCCTGCATCACTCATCTTGCATACATATATCACGTTTCTTTCCAAACCCAGAATGTGTAACACACCTGGAAGGGTTCTACTCCTCCCATCCTACAGTATCAATCAAACTTGTCCCCATATGGCAATTTTGGTTTTCAAGTCACCCCCAAGAACACATCTCCTCATTCATGTCGTTCATATTCATAAAACAATTCCTTATGTGGTGTCATATGATATGATTCTCTTGAGTCGATCAACCAAACATCGTGATTTGACTGTGTACTTGTGGATGCCAGGTACACATCGCCTCCCTTATCTGGAGTCATCTTTCTCTTAGTCGACTGCTTCTCATTAGATCTTATACTGAATTCCATTGGGTTCAACTTGCAGTCCCCTTTTTAATGTCCAACTTTATCACATTTCCAATATCTTCTTGTTGACTAAACCGGGGATTTAGATCTACCCTTCAACTTAGAATTTCTACGGGAGAATTCTCCTTTATCTCTGTCAATTGGTTAAGCTCTCATCACTAAAGCATCTTTGGTCGATCCTTCCATGTTCTTCCTTCTCATTTCTTCTAATAATAGAGATGCAACCACGTCTTTTATCGGTAATGTGGTTGTATTACTCCCTATATCCATGACTAAGCTATCCTAGGAGTCTGGAAAAGAACATAATAGGATAATACATTTCTTCTCCTCAGGGATTTTAACATACATAGATGATAAATGGATTATAATGGTATTAAATGCATTTAAATGCTCAGTGATCGACCTTCCCTTAATCATCCTCAGAAGATATAGTTTGTTTCTGAGAAAGAACATATTTACCATGAATTTCAACTAGTACAATATCCCCAACTTGTCCCACAGTTTCTTGGTCGAATCTTCACCTCAAACATTCAACAATATCGAATCTGAAAGTAAAAGTCAAATCCTACTCCTTGCTCTTCTCTCGAGTTTCTCCCATAACATAGTTACCAACTTAACAAGAACTCTACAAAGTTTTCATTTTTTTGTGGGTCAATTTGTTTACCCCGTTTTTAAAATGGTGCTACCGGTAGCACCCCCTTCCCTTTTTAGGTGGTTTTTTGATATTTTAATTTTTCTGATAAATAATGTTTCCACTTTTTTTTTTTAAATGCTTGTTTTTTCATCTATTTTCATGTTAATCAATTTTTTTTCTCTCTATGGTGTTTTTTCATCTATTTTCATTGTTTCCTATTTTTTTTTGTTCAATGGTGTTTTTTATCATTTTTTCATGCTTCATCCAATGTTAAAAATGTTGTACACCATTTTGCTTTAAATTAAGATTTTTCGTATAATTATGTGTCCTTAATCAATTTATGGTATTTTTAAAATATAGTGAAAAATATTGGTTTTAACACATTTTTTACCTTTACTTTAATACACAGAAAACAATTATAGTTAAATAAAAGCATTTTTCAATATTTTGCAAAATAATTTAATTCATTTTTTTTTATAAATTAAAAAAACTAAAAAAAATAAACACAAAATA